>JABCKI010000026.1:0-66924 GCA_018282025.1 Sphagnurus paluster | reverse complement strand
AGTTCTCTTAGGTTTACCGCCTAGTCAACTCTCACTCCTCCTCTAAGTCTCAGGTGTTTAGCCTGCTTTAGTGGTTGGTCTTAGTACATCCCTAATGGGACGAAGCGTCGCCCTAACACTTGTAAGTACACATACAGTGAATACCAATTGGAATATGTGTTATCATAGCCTCAGAAATTATATTTACCAGTGAAGTAATATTAAGATGAAATAAATAGGATGGTATTTACAAAAGTTCTTCAATGCTCTGCCCCTGTACTAAGCGCCATTGCAATGCATACAGCTCATCATCAGCAGGAAGTGCCTCTGGGTTCCACAATTTTCGAATAAAGTACTGGCATATTTTGTAGCCCCGAATGCTGTAATTATCAGTTGCATTGGATTTTGCATAGTAGGTGATGGATTCTTCAAATGCTGCTTGTGCATCTTCCTTCCTCCCCATTTTTGCCCATGCACGCCCCATGTCCACTAATGTGTCTGCAACCTCATGGTGCCCTCCATAATATTTCCCCTTGAGACATGCACCCATCTTGTTGAGTGCCTCCTCAAAGGCTCCTTCTGCAATGAGGATTTGTCCTAGGAATTGTGTCGGACGTGAGTCATGACGCCTAATGTCCTCAAACTGCTTCACTGCTGTCTCTGCCCACAGCTTGGCCTCTTCAAGGCTATTTTGAAAGTAAAGGCATGCTGCAATTTGATATGCAGTTACTGCTACTCTTGGCAGGTCATTGAACTCAACAAAGATTTCTCGTGCCAGAGTCAATGCTAGCACATTACTGAATAGTGACCCATACTGGACAAGACAGAGTGCAATACCATATCTGTCATTAGCTGACTCAAATTCCAACAGTGCCTCTGTTATTATGGCCCGGTGGTCTGACTGGCTGTAGTTAGGAGATGTAATTTGAAGAAGATCCCAAATCCTCAGATTACACTCTGCAACCTCTGTTTTTTTGTTGATGGAGATAAATAGATTGTGTGCCTGAGTCAAGGATTCCAAAGCTCTATCATTGAAGTCCTGAAGCTGGAAAATATCTCCTTGACATTTTAGTGCCAAGCCCAGGAGCTTTGTATTGTCTTCAACACCATCAAGAAGTTTCAAGGCATGCTCAATGACTTTTGAGCGTGGCCTTGTGGCCTCCTGGTGCTGTGCTAATGTTATGAGAGCTTCAATGAGGGGCAGTGTGGGAACTGTAGTATCCAGTAAAATTGCCTGAAGGTTTGTCTCCTCTGCAGAGATTGCTTTAAGATGTTCAATATAATAGCCATCATTGGATCGAGGGTTGAAGGAATGTTGGGCTAGAAAGTGGCAGCAGGCATCAACAAGAGAGTTATGGACTGTCTTGGGAAAACGGGAGGGCTCGAGGATATATCGACAGATGACTGGAAGGACAAGAAATGTGGAATCTTGCTGCACCAATAGGGACCTTTCTCGGAGAGTTTTCAGTGCCAGCATGAGGTTGTCATAGTTTGGAGCCCATAGAGTGTCAAGTGTTTCAAATGTCACCCCACCAGGCAACATAGCAATAGTGGCAAGCAAATTTAATGCTTCTGGAACTTTCTTCATAGGTGCACTATCAACAGAGAGGCTGATGCATAAATCCATGTTGTGTTTTGCATCCTCGCCTGATGAGCTCAGCATAGCTGTGCCATGCTGCTTGTATTTTTCCACAAGTTTGGCAGGGGATAGTCCAAGTTGTGCAACATTAGCCATAAGAGTGATCGCCAGTGGCATATGGCCAATCATTTCCAGAAGACTCAAGAGGGCTGGATCATCACGGAGCTCATGGGAGTTCTTGTTTGCGTCACCGAGGACATCTAAATAGATTTGGATTGCCGCCTCGCGATCAACAGCATGGAGGTCGAGCGGATGCCACGCAATCCGCTCCTTGGAAGGGGGGCTAGATGACCGCATCGTGACCAAAAGTGCAATATGCGGTATGTTTTCGATGGCACAGAGGATTTCCTCAACTTGTGATCTTGCTTGAGGACCATCGATGTCCCATGGTGTCTCAAAGTTGTCAAGAAGCAGTATCAAAGGGTGGAACGAGCCAGCGAGCATCTCGGTAATATCAGCAAAAGGATTCTCGCCCAGTGCCCTAATACCTAGGGCCAGGCAGAGTGTTTCGAGGAGAAGGTAAACCGACGTTGCATTGGCACAGGGGACCCAAACCTGATTGCGGTCGGGAAAAGATTTCTTCACATCGGGATGTGCCATAATGGCAAGAGCCGTCGATGTCTTTCCCATGCCCCCTGGGCCCATGATGCAAACGCGCGGACGCGATGTCTGCGTCAAGATGGCCACAAGATCATTCACAACCTTTTCACGTCCATGGAAAATACGTGTATTTGAAGGCATGACGCCACTCAACCCAATATAGCCTGGTGAGGAAGCGGTGGGAACTTGGCGCTGAGTTAGTATAGACTTGACTTCCTGCATGGTAACCTTGGTTTCCTTGATATCTTCTTGCATGTTGCGCAATGCCTGCTTTTGGCTGTCGTGGTAAGCCAGTATCTCAGCCAATTGTCTGAGAAGGATCGACTGATTGATTTTGCGTGCAAGCTTGAAGGGGAAAATCTCAGATGAATGAACACATTTGTGATCAGCATACACACGTCGAAGCTTTCCAGCGAATTATTCAAGCGGTCGACACATTTGCGCACTTTCTCTTCATTGAGGCTCTTGAAGAACACAACCAAGAAAGCGTGCTGCGATGCGATCTCATCAAGCTTCTTGTGAATGAATATTAGATTTCTAAACACATATGTTCTTTTTCAGGATCAAACCCGGCGAAAATGATGCCTGAATACTCACTCCTCCAGGGTGTGTATATCCTGCTTCAGCTTTTCTTCAATTTCTTCCGCCTTCTTGTCCTTGAGCTCATTCACCAGAACAGCCACAAGCCCCTGGATGCGGTTCTTCAGCTCCTGTGCGCGCTTCAGTGTCCCATGGTTGTCCTGTATGGCGGTAGACATATGAATGGGGAATATTACGGTGGGGGGATCAACTCACATCACATGCCTTGATCAACTTGGTTGCTATCTGTACGGCTTCTTTGACTCCAGGAATCGGAATATTCTCGGCGACAGCCCCCAAGACTATGAGGATGTCCTTTGCAGCCTCGCCAACATATTCTTTCGTAGTTGGTTTCGCTAACTCTGCATCGGCAGCATCTAGCCTCGTTTCGTCGTTATTTATCGTCTAAAACACGCAAAAATCAGCAATATAACAATGTCGATTGAATGGGTTTATCTCGTACCGGTATACGTAGTGCCCTGGTAGTTGTCATCTCTGGATCTGAGTCAACTGAGGCATTGAAGCAGGGAATGAAAAAAATGTTGGGCATGGAGGCAAAGGTATCAGTACTTGAGAGTCTTCTCCAACACGCAAGGTTAGGTGACAAGAATAACTTGGGGCTGTGCGGCAATAAACGTGTCGCTGCGAAAATGGTATATATTTGGAATTAATAGTGAACAAGCTGTACTTGTGGAGAGGTGGTATTTCCACTGCTATACGTGCTTGCCTCTGCTCCGTGATAACTACCTATATGTTTCTGCGCTGATTACATGAACGTCAGGTTAACCTATCAAGGGCGAGAAGATTGAGCGCTTGTTCTATGGGAGGTAATGAATATGAATCAGATTACTCTGAGCAAAGAAAACGATATAAACCAAGGGGATGAATGTCGAGATATCGCCGCGTAGCTGATAGAACAGCTCATATCTAGCAGTTTGCGAGGTTCCAACTTCCAACTTCCCATAGGCCGTTCCAAGATTTTACAAACCAGAAACCGCCTACGAAAAATTCAATGATAATCAGAAATGACGCCTGAGGCCTTGAGGAGCCCAGATAGGTTGACTGGATTCTGAAGGAGTTTACCAGAGCGTCGCAAGCCTTGTTGTGCTCGTCAAACAATGGTCGTGAGCGAATACGGCGGCCCTCATTGCTCGCACATGTCAACTTGGGCAGTAGCATCCTTCCCGTCATCTGCCCGACACCATCGACCTCTGCAAAGCCCCCTCCTTCGTCCGCAGACCCGTAACTGTCCCCTTCGCCCCCGCAGGTCCCGAACAGAGGCGGATTGGGTAACTCGGAGCTTTCTTCGCTGTTCCGTGTTCCAGGCTTATCGAAATCGAATCGTGGCTCACGTCACTGCTCGCAGAGAACCCCCTTCCCTTGTCAGACGTTGCTCTACGGCCCACACGCCTCCTCTCTTCGCTGTCCTACAGCAAAACAGCACATCTACTGCAATAGCGTCGCCGCGCCATCCGCCGTGCTCCTGCGGTTGGTTGAAGCTGGGTGTGCGCGCATACGCTGAGATGTCGGGGGACGAAGGCTTGGTGTACGTATGCATGCACAGGGATGCGCTCAGCACTTCCTCGATCTCCGAGGTGGACTGTGTATACAGGATGTCGATAAAACACGTCGGGTGTGGGCACGCATGCAGCGGCGTATGATGCGTCCCAGAGTTTGAAGAGTCGAACGAGGAGGTTTGGACATGTATAGCCAGTGAGGTGGTCCATAAGAAAGTAGAACCTAGACATCCAAAGATAAACTATCAGGAAAAGACAGGTGACTGAGAAGCGTACGTTCAAAAATTTGTACTCGAGCTCTCCTCATCCTCATCTCCCGAATGCACAACGAGCCCCTCCACTGCATTGCCCTTGGCATACAAGCAACTCCCATTCGGTGACGGCGACGTCTCCCTAAAGCTGTTCAACGAAAGCATTGGCTACTCGTGCTCGCTAGGAGTCCTGGCCAACCAAGAACCCAAGACCTCCGTAACCTTCGGACCCATACGGCTGCCTCGGTCTCTCCCACACACCTGCCCTCCCTCGCTGCTCTTCCACCCATCACATCCAACTCCCAATCCACCAAGACTCAAGATTGTTAGCGGCCATCCCCTGAACAGGTGGGAACGAATGCGCACACCCAGGCACGGGCGTTGTCTCTTCTGGGAGTTCACTGACAAGTATAGGTGGCGTGCACCGCAATCCACTCGGGTCCTTGAAGTGACTAAAGTTGTGTTAGCTTGTGTAGACACGGGGGATGGGATGGCGGGGCGATTCGGGGCGCGGAGTAGGAAGGACACGGGGTAACTGGTTCACTGGTATTGGTGCTGATAGTAAGGTTCTGTGGCGTTAGCTAGTCGAATGGCGGCTTGGTATGTTTCTATAATTCCAAGCCACCGATGGATCATACGTATAGTTCTCTACAATCAGATTAGGAACACGTTGAACATAATCAAAGATACAAGCACACACAAGTGGATAATTGCATTCGACAGCAAAAGATTTTCAAGCGCGGCAAGAGTTGGTTGACCATAACTTGATATTGATCGCGGTTCAAATGGGAGTTTGTGTAATGAGCAGGAGCCTCTGAGAAACGGCACCACAAGGATTGGTTGTGGAGTCTGCCTCCCGCGGTAGACGTACACTTCGTTTTCGAATATTCATCGAGCAGCCTCCAAGTCAATTTCTTCCTCGCCGAACCAGAAAATGCCTCGGCTGTGATCCAGAACCTCCCACCCGCGTCGCCGAGTCTCCTGTATGCCCTGCCATGCTTCATGTCATCCATGCGTCCACCGCCTCCCTCACTACACCCAACCAATCCAGCCCTGTGGGTGCCTTACCCTTCATCCCTTGTCCGCTATTGATACATACCTATGTCGTAGACCCTCCCGTTGGTGCTGAATGGTTAAAGGTCAAGGCGGTTGTCGTTGGGCGATGTCTTTGAACCAAACCAGGACGAGAAAAACAATACACTGGAATATACGGTCGGACGTCTCGATTTTGAATTCCTTTTCCTCTTCGACAGGGTCCGACGGAAGTCGACTTTACAGGGGCGGGTATCGACTGTAGGGTGAGCAGAATAAGGATCGAGGGATGTCCTAGAGTGGGAGAAGCACGAGTTGGAGGGTCGGTGTCGAGCCATGGTGTATAATGCACAAAAGGTCCGAGCTCGTTACTGAGGGTTCAGCAGATTGTGTCCTCGTGACCTTAAGTGATTGAGCACCTGAATTCTAGAAAGACGGGGGGCTGAGATGGTGAAAGCGATATTGCTTGGAGGCGTAGGTGTAGGATAACTCGTCGAAGATTTGAAGGAGTGGGATAAGGCGATAGGTACAGGTCCGTTGTGCTTTCTGTCCAACGTAAATTCTCATATTTCTGCGAATTTGAAGTAAAGCTGTGCCACTTTCTTTTAGGGCTTTAGTATGGCCATCAGGTTTGTAGGGTGATTGTAAGCCTACCAAGAGGGATGTGTCGAAGAGAAGCAGGGCGCTGGCTTTGCCGATCAACTGCCCCGCACGATGTACCTGTCGGAATGTTCATGGGACCATAGGTGCAGTGCATAGGAGTGTGGGCGATCGTACGCCGGGATGAGATGATTGGTGGTCGAGGACTGAATGGGCTAGTTCGATTTGCGTTATTGTTGGCGACGGGGAATCGATTTCTTGGTTAGTGAGAGGTGGATAAGGATGCATTGAGCATAGGTGGTGGGGCTGAGGCTGGAGCGGGAAGAATGAAGGCGAGACACAAAACTTGGAGCTTGGCGGTGGCCATTAGGAGAAACAGAAGCTGGCGCAGGCGGTGGTGGTGGCGAAGAGCGGCCGGTTATACAGAATGCAGCCTCAAGAGAACGGTGTCCATGTTTGTTAGTATCCTTGCAGCGTAGCTCAGCCATTCGAGAAAGAACCAGAGGCGGATCGAAGATGAAGCGCTGAAGCCTCTCAGGTTAAGCAGCCTCTCCAATTAGTGTAGGGACCAAAAATTGGAGATGAGTACAGATGAAAACTGGGAAGCGCGACCAGTGTCGGCGTGGTCAACCTTTGGACTCTATTCTTGGACAAATAAACTTGGCCTCTACTACTTACCACCATCTGCCATTGGCCAATGCTTCCCTCAGGACGACTTGGGGAACTTATTCTAGTCGCCGCTTTACCAGTCCTTTTCTGTGAATGTTCTGCTCTGGAGTCTGAAGCAATGCATGCCTTGAAATCTTGAATGGAATCCTCAAAGTCGAGATACCGTACCACAGTAACTGGATATTCATCAAGACGCCACGTCTGCAGTAGATGGTTGATACTCGGTAACTGAGGCATACGATGATAAGGATTAGTATGTGAGAATCATTTTTTGTCAAGAAGAATCTTCTGATTTTGTTACGCTTTTTCTAGCTGTGCAAGTTAGAACCAAATCCTTGTCGTCGAACTTATCTGCGGTCTACACAGTGACCCATTATTCAAGTATGCCGATTCGTACACTCTCCAAAAAACCTCAACTAAAATACCCTCGGTTGCAGCTGTAACCCTCGATCTCCTGATGCAAGATTCAATACCCACTTAACATCGGCATGGCGAGTTCTCGAACCTAAATAATCTCAACAAAAATCCTACCACTTTTTGATATCACGATCCGACACCGACATGAGAGAAAACTTGGCGGTACCGTGCTCGCCGCTTCAAGAAGACATCAGCATAAGCTCAGACGATCTTGTCTCGTCTTTAAGCCTGATTCTCGATGTTATTCCTTTGCCGCGTTCTACGAAGCTCCTTGTTCATCACTCTCGTTATTCATCTTCGCTAATACCTTAAGTTGGGGGACATGCCCGCCGCCAACAGGTTGTACTACCACTGACAACAAGTTCGGCGGTAGAATCTGGTACCGTTGATCCAAATCTTCGTAGATCGGTGAAGTGTGCTCTTTTCTGTACAACCCTCTGATACGGACAACGTCTCAACACAACCTACCTTGTCCTTATCGCTTGTGACCTGCGAAAACGCCGAGCACAAGCTCCAAGCTTTGGCACTGGTCCCCGTTGCTGGACCGTCGGATCCAAGGCCATAACTATCTTCCTAGGCGCAATCCCTTACTTCCACCCAAATTTCCTCCCGCAGCTCTTGCACAGCTTTGTGTTCACACCCGACTTTACAGGTGCTCGTGCATCCTTCGCCTTCTTCACAACGCTGATCATTCTATGTGCTCAGATGTAGAGCACTTTTACCCATAATGAATATGTAAAATGATATTACAGAAGTTCCTCGATGCTCTGGGTGTACCACTCTTTCACTGCATACAGCTCTTCTTCGGTAGGAGCTGCCTCTGGATCCCACAATTTGCGAATGAAATACTTACATTTTGTGCTGCCCTCCGCGCTGTATTTGTCATTTGCATTGGATTTCGCAAAGTAGGCGATGGATTCTTCGAATGCCGCTTGAGCATCTTCCTTCTTTCCCATTTTTGCCCATGCGCGCCCCATCTCCACTAATGTGTCTGCAACCTCGTGGTGTCCTCCGTAATATTTACCCTCGAGACATGTGCCCATCTTGCTGAGTGCCTCATCGAAGGCTCCCTCTGCAATGAGGATTCGCCCAAGTGTGTATGTTGGACGCGCGTCATGACGCCCGATATCCTTGAATTGGTTTATCGCTGTCTCTGCCCACAGCTTCGCCTGTTCAAGGTCATCATAAAGGTAGTGCAGCGCTGCAATTTGGTAGGCAGTTACTGCTACTCTTGGGAGGTCGTTGAACTCGACAAAGATTTCTCGTGCCAGGGTCAATGCCTGCACATCACCAAGTAGCTCCCCATGCTCGACAAGACAGATTGCAATGCCATATCTATCATTGGCCGACTCGAATTCTGCCTGCGTCTCTGTTATAATGGCCTCGTGGTCTGACGAGTTGTAGTCGGGGGACGTATTTCGAAGGATATACCACATCTTCAGGTTACACTCGGCAACTTCTGTTCTGTCATTGATAGAGAGAAACAGATCGCGTGCCTGAGTCAAGGATGCCAAAGCTCTATCGTTCGAGTCCTGGAAGTGAAAAATGTCTCCTTGACATTTCAGTGCCAAACCCAGGAGTTTTGTTAAGTTGTCCGATTCGAGGCCACCGAGAAGTTTCAAGGCATGCTCGATAACTTTGGTACGTGGCCTTGTGGCCTCCTGGTGCCGCGCTAACGTTATGAGAGCTTCAATGAGGGGTGGTGTAGGAACTGTCGTATCCAGTAAAATTGACTGAAGATTTGTCTCCTCTGCGGAGATTGCTTTAAGATACTCGACATACTGGCTACCATTGATTCGAGGGTTAAATGTATGTCGGGCAAGAAAGCCGCATGCAACATCAACGAGGGATTCACGGACATTCTTGGGAAAACGGGAGGGCTCCAGGATATATCGACGGATAACGGGAAGGACAAGAAATGTCGAATCTTGCTGTATAACTAGTGATCTTTCTTGAAGAGTTTTTAGCGCTAGAGCAATGTCGTTGTAGTCCGAAGCCCACAAGGTGTCAAGTGTTTTGAACGTTGCCCCACCAGGCAACATAGCAAGAGTTGCTAGCAAATTTAAGGCTTCCGGAACTTTCTTCATACGTATACTATCAACAGAGAGACTGATGCATAGATCCATGTTGTGTTTTGCATCCTCACCTGATGGGCTCAGCATAGCTGTGCCACGTTGTATATATTTCTCCACGAGTTCAGTAGGGGATAGTCCGAGTTGCGCAACATTAGCCATAAGAGTGATCGCCAGTGGCATATGGCCAATCATTTCCAGAAGACTCAAGAGGGCTGGATCATCACGGAGCTCATGGGAGTTCTTGTTTGCGTCACCGAGGACATCTAAATAGATTTGGATTGCCGCCTCGCGATCAACAGCATGGAGGTCGAGCGGATGCCACGCAATCCGCTCCTTGGAAGGGGGGCTAGATGACCGCATCGTGACCAAAAGTGCAATATGCGGTATGTTTTCGATGGCACAGAGGATTTCCTCAACTTGTGATCTTGCTTGAGGACCATCGATGTCCCATGGTGTCTCAAAGTTGTCAAGAAGCAGTATCAAAGGGTGGAACGAGCCAGCGAGCATCTCGGTAATATCAGCAAAAGGATTCTCGCCCAGTGCCCTAATACCTAGGGCCAGGCAGAGTGTTTCGAGGAGAAGGTAAACCGACGTTGCATTGGCACAGGGGACCCAAACCTGATTGCGGTCGGGAAAAGATTTCTTCACATCGGGATGTGCCATAATGGCAAGAGCCGTCGATGTCTTTCCCATGCCCCCTGGGCCCATGATGCAAACGCGCGGACGCGATGTCTGTGTAAAGAAGGCCGCTAGATCATTCACAACCTTTTCACGCCCGTGGAAGATGCGCGTATTCGAAGGCATGATTCCATTCGATACAGCATATCCTGGTAAGGATGCGCCGGGAAAGCGCCGTTGAAGCATAAACTTCATCTGTTCCATATCGAATCTGATAGCATCGACGGTTTCTTGTACATGGTCTAACTTGCCGTAATAGGCGCGTATTTGGTTCTCCAAGTCTCCAAGAAGGTTCGAGTTGTTGATTTCACGGACAAGCTTAAGAGAGAACACCCTCAGCTCGATGAAGACAAGTGTTAGTCGATTTGAGAGCACGTACATAGAAGTTTTCCAGTGAATTATTCAAGCGGTCCACACATTTGCGCACTTTCTCTTCATTGAGGCTCCTGAAGAACACAACCAAGAAAGTGTGCTGTGATGCAATTTCATCAAGCCTCTCCTGGATGTATGTCAGGTTTCTAAAATGCGCATTATCTGAATCAGAATGGAACACTTGGCGAAAAAAATGCGGAGCTACTCACTGTTCCAGGGCATGGACATCTTCCTTCAGCTTCTCTTGGATTTCTTCTGCCTTCTTGTCCTTGAGTTCATTTACTAGAATAGCTACTAGTGTCTTGATGCGCTCCTTGAGCTCCCCCGCACGCTTCAGCGTTGCAAGGCTGTCCTGCGTGATAGTAAATACGTGAATTGAGAAGGTTAGAGTAGATGACGATCAACTCACATCGCATGCTTGGATCAAATTCCCCGCTATCTTTACGGCCTCTTTAACTCCAGGAATTGGAATATTGTCTGCGACAGCCTCTATGACAACGAAGAAATCCCTCGCGGCCTCGCCCACGTATTCTTTCACAGTTGGTTTCGCCAGATCCGCCTCTTCGGCATCTGGCCTCGTTTCGTCTTTATGCGAGGTCTAAACCACGCAAGGAATCAGTATTATAACAATCTCAATTGAATGGGTCTCGCACCAGGAGCGCCCTTGTAGTCGTATTCTCTAAATCCGGCACAACAGAGGCAGTGAAGCACGGGATGCAAAAAATGGCACGCATGGCGGTAAAGGTAAATTGAGAGTCTTGTAATATGCAAGGTTGTGACCGAGGCCTCATGGGTGCAACATGTGCAGTGACAAGGGCCAACATTGTGTTACTGCGAAAATGGTATATTGAATAGAATGACGAACAAATTGTAGTTATGGAGAGGTACTATCTCCACTGCTGCGCCTGCTCGCCTCTGGTCCATAGTACCTAAAGCCGCGTCCACGAACGTCAGTGTAGGACTTCAAATGAAGGTGAGGGTGAAGTTCACTGAACGGCGGTGAATATATGAATAAGTTGACAAGTGGCAAACGCCACGCACCAAGTGAACGGCGAGCATCAAGATATCGGGTAGTCCATACTGCGGCTCATGTAACTTGTAAGCTTCGACTCATCCGAGCCACAGGCACTACATCAAGACAATGCTGAATATGCAACTCGTCGAGTTGCGTCTGCGGGTCCCGGGAGACGGCTAGCTGCAATGAATGCATAAGGGAGATTGGGCGATGGTACATGGCAGGCGCTGCGAGCTGTAAAAACCCCTGCTATATCAGAACTAGGAGTTACTAAGACCACCCACGTCTCGCGGAAGTTGCTCGCCCGGAATACCAGCCCCTTGCCGCGGGCCATGATCCACGCGCTCCCGAGTCCCTTCGAAAGTTCGGGAGGACATACATACAACGCGACGAACAGTGATAGACTCGCCATGAGCCCGGGAGACGACCAAAGAATCAAACAAACGTCGAAGAAGACGCCGAGGAAGGCAAAGTTGCGCATAAGTACTGCCGATGATCGATGCCGGCCCGCCCAAAGTTCTAACACCTGCTGCCCACCAAAGATCTCCCAATAAAATTCCTCCAACGTCCTAAAAGATTGTCCCAACATCAACAAATTCAACTTACAAGGACCTAGTCCGGGTCCAGGCAGTTGATGCAGATTCTTCAGGGACTTTCAAGGCTTGACTGATCCTGATTCCTATAAGGTGGTCAGAAAATGACCATGTCTTGCAAGTCTTTTCAGAACTTGTGAAGCCGGTATGAGTGTGCACACGCCAAGACGACGATGAACAACGCGACGACGCTGATTACAATCTGGATGTGGAGCTAGAGGATGGTGTTGGGGATGGAGTGGTGAGAGGCGCAGTGAAAGTGGTCATGCTTGACGCGGTCGGCAGAGTAGCGGAGCTAGACGCCAGCGGTCGGCGGGACGAGGGAGGGGCTCGAGAGAGCCTCCGAGCGCGGTATATCTGATGATAAATCAGCGCTAGTTATAATTCAAGGTTTGTGGAACACACAGTAACGTCAATGACTACCCTGCAGTCGATGCAGATCGCGAGTGCGTGCTGCGTGTTCACGATGCCGGTGGCGACACACCGTCTCCCAACTGTCGTTGCCTGTGGTCGACGAGATCGACCAGCACGGGGAGCAGCATCCAGGGGCACTGCGGTGGCCTGCGCATGATGAGAAGAGTGAGGTGCTGGTAAAGCCTCTCCCGCGAGTGTTCCTGCTACGCAACCTCCGAGACTCTATCATACTCTTCGAAGCCGATTGCACATCCACGAACACCCACATCTTTGCCTCAGCAAGCGTCACTCTTTCATCGTGCCCAACGGTGACGCGGCCATACCAGCTTATCCCAACTTAACCTGAGCAAGGCCAAGGACGCTACATTCCGGGACAGGGTTCGCGCTCAATGAGGGTGGCACACTTGTATCTATAAGTCTCGGCAAAAGGCAGTTCATGCTTAGTATTCTTTTGTACAAATAGTTGAAATAGTGTCAATATGATGAAGATCAGCTGCCATCATCACTAAGTCTGCAAAAATCCTATCAGACGTTATTACAGTTGGCGACATTTAACTACCTTATGAATGATTGCCAAGGCCTTATGACCCCCTACATACCTGAGAAATGATTATGTCGATTCGTATTGGGTTTTGCTCTGGCACAATTCTGGTCGAGGATTGGGGATTCAACATAATACTTGATCGTAATGATATTCAGTTATCTTTTGGGATAATGGTTATTAGTACTTGGCAACCCACCTCATACCACTGCAAGTGCGCGCCATGCTGAGGGTTTTGAGGCACGATTTGGGCACGATTGTTATTTTTTCACGAAGGTCCTTCGAACTCCGAATTCGGTTGTGAATGACTTCGAAACATTACCGTTGGACACCTACACTGCCATTTCTTCTATCAACCACCACCATCTATCAGCCCTCCGCCCTCCTATGTGTCCCTTCTGCGCTGTGCTCCTGCCATATGTCTAGCAGTCTGGTTATGTCGTGATCATGTAGATTGCCTTCATGTTGGCACCAATGATTGGCACACATAACCAATTTCGAGCCCTCCTGTATCTCTGCTCATTACCATTCATATTTTCATCTCTTCGTTGGTGCAAACCACTCATTGATACATCAGGTGAGTCAGATATATTGACAAGCCTGACATCCTTCAACACCTATCTTATTTCCAGGGGTTCCAGCCTTCAAAAGGGTTGACGAGCGCAGGGGCATCTCGAGCAAGGTTCGTTCTATCGTCTATGGGGTGAACACTGATGTCTCACCGATTTCTGGCAGGCACGAGTCTCGATGGGGCGCGATACACAGGCTGACTCAGGCGAGGGTGTGCAGTGGAGTGGTGGAGTTTCTATACTTTATTAGCTATGTATTTGCGTAGTTATGCTATTAAATTACAGTTATTTGCTTTTCTACTATTCGAGAAAATATAAACACAATTAAATGGATAAATATAGTAAATTCTGCTTGGCCAGACCGTGAAAATTGGCAATCTCACACAATCTTTTATTGAAACGGATGCCGAAAGTGCAAAAAGGACTTAGGCTTTTGAGGCTTTATAAGACTTTACGATGTGGACCAAAAATTTTGTCAATTGGGCTGACTTGTGTTAGATTACACCACATTTCACACCGTCATAATGGCTTATCAAAATTTTGCATTTTTCGTGATGATATTTGCCGATTGATATACTGGTGGTGGATGCTCGATTTCATCCCAGTCTTTGCTCATGGGTTGTCGGGCTGGATCCCCTTGCCACTGGTTCACCGTTTTTTCGCGTGGTCATATGGATATGCGTCGGGAAACCGTAAGTTATAGTCCAAGTAAGTAAGAGTAATAGTCTCTGAATAGTTCAGTGTCGAGTTCAAGTGCAATCAGCCGCTCTCTGGACTAGTAGGGGGTCTATAAAAGTTCCTCAAAGCCGATGGGGTGCCATCGCTTTAGAGCATCAAGTTCATCTTTACTCGGCAGTACCGCTGGCCCATCGTTTAACCTGCGTATAAAGAACTGGCATCTTGCGTGACCAGCAATATCTAGAGCGGTTGCACTGCGACTGCGACTGGTATAGAAACTGATGCATTCCTTGAACGTTGCTTGTGCATCTTCCTTCCTCCCAGTCTTCGCCCATGCGCGCCCCATCTCTTCCAGCATCCACACAACATCATAACCTCCCCCCTGAATCGTCTGGAGGCATGCTCCCATCTTACTGAGCGCCTCGTCGGATTCACCTTGTTGAATGAGAATCTGGCCAAATAGCCGCGTTGAGGCGATCACGTCACTGGAACGTTCGATGGCCTCGTTTTCTCGTATCGCTGTCTCTACCCACACTTTGGCCTGTTCGAGATGGTTGCTTGAATAGTGAGTTCTGGCGATTTCAAGTGCGGTCGCCGCAATTCTTGGGAGATCCTGGAACTCGTTGAATATCTCCCTTGCTTGGGTAAATGCTTCGATACCACGTGGAAACTCCTCGAACTCCAAGTATAGTTTCCCGCGTTCGAAAAGACATAATGCAATGCCATAACTGTCATTTTCTAACTTTTCGAATTCCTGCTGTGCGTCTGAAATGAGGCCCTCTCGATCCTGACGGGGATAGCGGTCGGGGAAGCGATGCTGGATGGCGACAGTATTCAGCGTACACTCCGAGTCTTCTGTTGTATCACCGATGGAGAGGAACAGATCAAGCGCCTCGTCGAGGGAAGCCATAGCTTTCTCAAAGAGACCCAGGTCTGAAAGAATATCTGCTTCGCATTTAAGCGCTAAGCCCAGGAGCCTTGTACTTTCTGGATTGTCTTCAAGATTGTCTATGAGGTGCAATGCATGATCAATGACACCTTTGCGTCGCTGGTGCTGTGCCAGTGGTATGAGAGCTTCAATTACAGATGGTGTAGGAGCCGTGGTCTTCAGTAAAATTGCCTGAAGGTTTGCTGCCTCTGAAGCGATCGCTTTGATGTGCTCGACATACGACCCATTATTAACTCGAGGGTTAATTTTATGCTGAGCCAGAAACCTACACGCGGCATCGACTAGAGAGTCGCGGGCTTTCTTGGGAAAACGCAAGGGATGAAGGATGTATTGTCGGATAGCTGGAAAGACAAGAAATGAAGAGTCTTGCTGATCCACTAAGGATATTTCGCGAAGAATTTCCAGTGTCGCCAGGAGGGCATCGCAGTTCGAAGCCCATAAGGTCTTCAGTGCGTCGTAAGTCGCGCCGTTAGGCAGCATAGCAAGAGTCGCAAGCAACTCTAATGCTTCTGGAGCCTTCTTCATCGGCTCGATTTCAGTAGATAGACTGATGCACAAGTCCATGATGTGGTTTTCATCACTCCCTGCCGATGATCCTAGCATAGCGGTACCGCGCTGTTTGTACTCCTGCATAAGCGTTGCAGCTGACAGTCCCGTGAGTTTCGCAGCTTTGGCAGCCAGGATAGTCGCTAGTGGCGTATGTCCAATCATTTTCAGGAGACTCTCAAGGTCTGGTTCGTCGCGAAGCTGGGAGTTGTTTGTGTCACCGTAGATGTCCGAATAAATTTGGAGTGCTGCGCCAGGGTCAACAGCCTTGAGGTGAAGGGGATACCATTCAATCTGCTCCTGAGAGGGCGGACTAGAAGATTGCATCGTAACCAAAAGTACGACATGGGGTATCTTTGCGATGTCACAAAGAATCTCCTTGACCTGGGAACTGGTTTGGGCTTCATCTATGTTCCATGGTGTCTCAAAATTGTCGAGCAGAAGGATCAAGGGTTGTGATAAGCCAGTCAGCACTGCGATGATATCCTTCAAAGGGTTTCCAGAGCATCCGGTAATTCCTAGAGATAGACAAAGCCTGTCAAGGAACAGATAGATAGATGTCGCATTGGCACACGGGACCCAGACCCGGCTGTGGTCTGGAAACGATTTCTTCATGTCGGCATGTGCCATGACGGCAAGAGCTGTCGCCGTCTTTCCCATCCCACCTGGGCCCATGATGCAAACTCGTGCACGCGGTGATGTCCGCGTTGAGACGGCTACCAGCTCGTCGACAATGGTTTCACGCCCGTGTAAAATACGTGTGTTTGGCATAACCCCGTTCAATACCACGGGGCCTGAAGAGGGTGCGCTGGGAGGGTACTTATTCAGCTTGGACGCGACTTGATCCATGATCACGCGGATATCGCGCAACTTGTTTTGGGTCTTGTCGAAAGCCACTATCTGCTTCTGCAATTCTCCCAAGCGGGTCGAATCGTCGATTTCGCGAACCAGCTGACAAGAGAGGAATTTCCACACAAGTGAACATTAATCATCATCATCAACACAGACACTCACATTGAAGCTTTCTAGAGAATTATTCAAGCGGGCCATACATTTGCGCACTTTATTTTGATTGAGGGTTTTGAGAATCATGGTAAAAAAAGCATTCTGGGATACTAATTTATCAAGTTTCTGTTGGATATATGTCATATCTCTGATACCGGACATCCTCAGCAGAGATTCTATAAGAACAAAACACAACCACTCACTTCTCTAAATCATGGATCTCCTCTTTCTGCTTCTCCTTGATTTCCCCAAGTTTCTTGTCCTTGAGTTCGCCCACTAGGACAGTTATAAGGCCCTGAATACGCCGCGTCAGCTGCTCTATGTGTTTGAGCCCTGTGGGGCTTTTCTATATGAACTATGAATATCTGTGATTTCTGCGCTGTAAATTAAGAACTCACTTCACATGCCTGTATCACCTTCTTTGCAATTTTTACTGTGTTGGGAACTCCAAGCACAGTAATATTGTCGGCCACAGTCTCCAGGACTTCGAAAAACTCCGTTGTTGTCACGCCAACATGTCCCTCTGTGGTCCCATTCAATTCTGCGACATCTACCTTCGATTCTTTCCTGTGTGTTTTCTAAATTATACCTTGAGTATTTCAGGATTATTCTCGATTAAATACGTTCGTCTCGCACCGTGAGCGTGTTGTCTGCATCTGGAACCAGCGTGGCGGGGGTGGTAGGGTAGGGGGTAGGCATGAGGAGCGATTGCAAGCAAGAGCTTCTCCATAGTACTATATGTTTATGTTACTGGGGCCTCATGGATGCAACATGGGAATAGTTCCGTGATAGGCGCCGAAATTGTGTTTCTACCGAGGCGGTGTATTTGAATAGTACCAAGCCTTTATTGCTGGATGACAGGTCAAAGGCAGAAAAGAATGAGACCCAGATTGAAAAGGCTACACACTTCTGCGCTGTCGTATGATAAATGATCAGACTAGTCGATAGAAAGGAGGTGTGACGCACCGATGGATCATGTTCTTACGGCGGCTATCTCTAAACCCTGGCGAGGTTCCTTTACCAAGTTCGACTATGCTCTCCACCAGTTCGGGTTGTGGTACACCCACATCAGCCAAAGAGGGTAGTAGATTTTCAATGAATGAACGTTTGCACCCTTATCGAAGTCCAGCTTTTTGCAGAGGCCTAGGAGCATGAAAGCCATAACCATGATCATGATGGTGAGATTTGCCACAAACCATCGACTAGTAATAGTATAACGGGTTTCTGAGAGATTGGGTTACAAGTCAACCAAAGAGAGGGCAAACGAATGGTTTCGAAGACCAGAGACATTCTGCGGATAGGCTATCCTGCCATGGTTGCAAGGCTTTAAACTTGGACGCCGTGTAACTGAGGTTAACTGCGATAAAATTTGGACATCTAGTGTCAGCATTGACGGAAACGAGCAGTTCGGAGACTCCGGGGCGATCTTGGTCGCACAAGTCCCAAGTTTGATCGTATAACATGCACATACACTTGACTTGACCTCATCCACTCGGCGAAAGGATCTAAGCACCGAGGCCGCAGCGTATAACTTTGCCTCACAGTTATTAACAGTGACTGTTAACTTGATTTTAGAGGCACTTCCAAGCTCCTCGGCCGCCTCTTGGAGTTATCTACTATGACCGCTGCTTTACCAGTCCTTCTTCCCCAAGCTTCTACCCCGAAGGAACCTACACCTTCACATCTGGAATGGAAGCCTCAAAGATACCGCACCGCACCACAACCACCACCTCAAGATGACGGGAAAACGCAGGAGCTAGAGATGGCTAATGCGCGGCAAATGCTGGACGGGAAGCTCATTAAGAAGACGCGTCCTCGGAGGACGGTTGACTACAACGGCGGTATGGGGCGTTGGGCACTGGTATGTGGAAATGGTCCAACTACCGGAAAATGTGCTGATTACATCTACATCTGCAGCTACGTAAACTACGACCCAACCCCCAATATGTACCATATTTACGGCCCACACCACCCTACATTATCGATGTACGCCGAATCGCAAATTCTATAATTGAACTATGCTGAAATCTGTTAACTACAGTTGCTACCACCCAAAGCTTACCCAGACAATTCTTCTACCTCTCTCTGTACCAAGTTCGTGCACACGTCAACGAACAAGATTCGATGTCCAGTCAACGTCGTCACGGTAAGTTTTAAAATCCACACATGCTTAGGATCACCTAAAAATAGGTAACATAGTGGACACCAGAGGGCCGCCGCGTGTTGACTGGTTCGACAAGTGGAGAGTTCACTCTATGGAACGGCCTTACATTCAACTTCGAAACTATTCTCCAAGCCCATGACACTGCTATCTGCACCTTTGCATTCACCCACTCAGGAGCCTACCTTGCGTCAGCAGACAAGAGCGGTATCATCAAGTACTTCGAACCTAATATGAACAACCTGACGGCCTGGCAGGGCTCAACATCCAGAGAGGCCATCAGAGGCATTAGCTTCAGTCCCGACGACAAGCGGTTTGCCACGGCGAGTGATGATTCCAGTGTACGGATATGGTCTTTCCAAGAAAGCAGGGTAGAGAGTACGCTCACAGGTGAGCGAAACCAGATCATATCGAATAATGATTTTAAGGCATTGTAGGACATGGTTGGGATGTCAAATGCGTCGAATGGCATCCAACGAAAGGCCTCCTCGTTTCAGGCAGTAAGGATAACCAGATAAAGTTCTGGGATCCTCGAACAGGCACAGTGCTCTCAACACTGTAAGCTTAACCATCCTCTCCGTTTCATTTTCAGAAAACCAACATATTTGCAGACACCAACATAAAAACACGATTCAGGCCCTCTCTTGGTCCCCAAACGGCAACATGGTCGCCAGCGCCTCCCGTGACCAAACCGTCCGCGTCTTTGACATCCGGGCCATGAAGGAATACCGCGTCCTTAAAGGGCACAAAAAGGAAGTCTGCTGTACGTGTACATATCCGCAATCGATTTCCCTCTTTCCAATCTTAATTCTACAGCGGTAACTTGGCACCCCGTGCACCCCCTCCTCGTCTCCGGCGGCTCCGAAGGCGCCATCCTACACTGGGACCTCGCAACGCCCGAGCCAACCTTCAGCCAACCCGTCTCCGCCCCACGCGCAACCCTCTCGCAAGCCCACGACTCGAACGTGTGGTCGCTCGCCTTCCACCCACTGGGCCACCTCCTTGTGAGCGCCTCGAACGACCACACGACACGCTTCTGGTCGCGCGAGCGGCCGGGAGACGCGACGAGTGTGTTCTCAGGCGGCGGCGAGAAGCCACCGGAGGCCGTGCCCGACGCGGGGGAGGAGGACGAGATGATGGTGCCTGGGTTTGGTTTTGCTGGGCAGGCGGGACAGGGTGCGGGTGGTGGTGGCGGTGGACCGTGGTGGGGCAAGGACGAGGACGGCGACGGGGGCCGGGGCGAAGCGAGTTATGACAATGGCTCGAGGCGCAGTGGTGGTGGTGGCGGCGGTGGAGGGTATGGCAACTCGGGGCAGGATGACGACTTCATCCCTGGGTTTGGAGCGTCACACGACAACTCGGGTTCGGCTCCAGGGCGAGGGGCGCTGCCATCTCAGGAGGACATGTATGGGGTCCCGGACGACCAGTGGGGCGGAGGCCGCGGGGGAGGGGGTGGTAATGGTAACGGCGGTGGCGGTGGGGATGACTGGGGTCGAGGAAACCGGGGAAACCGGTGGGGGCAGCGACGGGGTGGTGGTGGTGGTGGTGGCGGTCGTTATTGATGCACGCCGACACATCGCATGCATGTATCACATCATGTACTCTATAATAGTTGTCCTGTTCCACTATTGCTTTCTCCTTTGCCTCACTTCTACATGAATGTTGATCCGCTTCAATAGTGTCAGCTGGTTTAACAGACTCAACAAAACTGAGACGAGCACAACGCTGTCAGAATCGCTGAAATTCCCACCAATTCATCCACGCAAAGCCAGTCATAGTATGGGTACGTACGATATAATTGGTGGTAATATACAATGCACAACAATAAATAAGGGATCCGGAGATGCTCAGTGACTATGAGATCTGTCTCAAGCTTTAGCTTTAGCTTAGCCTACTAGGTACTTCGAAAGAAGAATCACTATGGTACAAGAAACGAAGAATTCGGATGGCATATCGAAATTTGGGAAAGTCCCAAGGAGATGGAGGACCGTACGGGTGGGGGAAGGGCACAGTTGAAGGCAAAGAGGGGGAAGTACATAGGGCGTCGCGTCGTGTATATCGATTTAGTTCGTGATGTAACGTAAATTTCATGTATAGTGCTGCGAAGGATTCCAACCAAGGAGCGAATACATATAGTACAAGATTACAGGATGGCAGGTGGTGGGTAGAGGGGATGAAGTGGATGTGAAGGGAGGACGAAGGGACGAAGGGAAGCCGAAATAGATAAAGATAAAGAGAGATGACACGAACCCACAAACTCGAATCAGCCTACAGCAACACTGCATGCCTCCCTGCACGGGGCGACGCAGGCTGTGGCGTCGCCGCGCCACTCCCACAGGTACTGCCCGTGCTCCCGCTGCTGACCATGCCAAAGTCGAAGCTAGGCGTACGCACGTACGCCGAGATAGCTGGGGGCGAGGGGCCGGTGGGTGTCTGCGCACGCGGCGACGCGCTTAGCAGTTCCTCAATCTCCGACGCGGACTGCGTGCGCGGGATATCGATGAAGCCTTTTGGGTGGGTGTGTGCGCGCGTATGCAGGGGCGTGTGTTGGGTCTCCGAATCGGACGAGTCGGATGAGGACGCATGGGCGTGTGTAGGTAACGGCTGGGGTGTGAGGTGGCCCGTGAAGAAGCAGAACCTAGGTAATATGACATCAATTATGAAGAAAGGGGGCACAGAAATGAGACGGAACGCACTTGTTCAAAAACTGTCTGTAATTTGTGCTCGGACTCTGGCCGACGCCGTCCTCGTCTCCACCTCCGGAACGCGCAGCGACCCCTTCCACCGCCTCGCCCTCGCCATACAAACAGCTCTCCGTGGGCGACGGCGACGTATCCCTGGAGCTACTCAACGACGGTGTCGACTGCTCATGCTCGCTCGCACAGTCCCGGTCCGCATCGGGGAACGAGAACCCCAGGCCGTCGTACCCATACCCAAAGCCATACAGGTGCCTCGGCGTCTCCCGTGCACCTGCCCTCCCTCGCGGTTGCTCTTCTACCAATACCCCTCCCGCTCCTAGTCCACTAACACTACTACTTGCAGGCGCCCCCTGAGCAGGCGGGAACGAATACGCACGCCCAGGCACAGGCGTCGTATCCTCCGGGAGCCCACTGACAAAGATAGGCGGCGTCCCCGGCGGTGTACACCGCACCGTGCTCGTGTCCTTGAGGTCACCAAAGTACCCCCGCCGGTGGTTGCGCGGCGGTATGGCATCGTGCGCGTCGCCTGCATCCCGCGGCGATCCGAGTGGGGGGTTGACCCGCGGGGTCGGGGCGGCCTTGGGTGCCTCGGGCCGTGCGATGGAGTCTTTCTGAGCAGTGGCAGTTGTCGTAGATACGGGCGGTACGGCAGCGATTCGAGATGCGGGGCGCGGGGTGGCATTGGTGCTCGCTGGGTAGGAAAGGGTGCGGGTGTGGCGCGGCGGAGCTGGTACACTGGCCGTGTTGGTGTTGATAGTAAGCTGTGGTAGCGCTGGCCGGCGGTTTGGAGGCTCAGTTTGATTTTTTACTGGCGGCGTCCGTATATCCTTGAAGGACGCGTTGAAGTCGTAGCGCGTACCTAGAGCATTGTTATTGATACCACCGCTGGTCGACCGAGGCGCAGCCTGAACGACCTTTTCTAGCGTGCTACGCAGATTCGCTATGTCACTCTCGGCCGCGTCCTCCCCGCCACTCCTCTTGACGAGCCTCTTGACCTTGTGCGCGACCTCCTCGCGCTTCGTCACACTAAACTCTGCCAAATAATCCCTACCTCCGTTGTTATCCCACACCTCGCGGCCTGCGACGTTGTACCGCACCGCAAGCCACATGCGCTTGCCCTCGATGCGCTGGAGCAAGTCGTCGAGACGGATACTGAACACGAACACATCGACCGCCGGCCCTCGCGACTCCGTATAGTGGGCGCTGACCTCACTGGTCGTCTGCCAGCCATCGAACGTGAAGCGAGCAACGACGGACTTGGCATACGCAAGGTTTCGCACACGCACGCGGCCCTCGATGCGTGGCGCGGCGCCCGGCGCGAGGCGTAGCTCCTCAAGCACGACATCCGTGTCCATGCCGGGCATCGGCGGGTGCATGTTGGGCGTGTGCATAATGAGTGCACGCGTGCGTGCCCAGACACTCGCCGGGGGGTCGTCCGCGCCGAATATGAACGACGGAAAGTCCGTGTCTGTGCCGGAGGTGTCGTCCGTGGGGGAGCCGTCGCGCGACACGGCGAGCGGCTTCTGCTCGGCGAGGAACAGCTTGACGTGCTCGAGCTGGGCGTCGAAGTGGACCGCCTTGAGCGTGTGCGTTGGGGTCGCGGGGGCGCTCTTGCTGTTGGCGGCGCCGAGTGGACGCGTGAGTACAGAGAGGGACTTGGACGACTTGAGCGATGATTTGACAAGCTGCCCTGATTTTTTGCGGATGAGGCGCGGCTGGGACTGGGAAGAGGTCACGAAGCAGGAGTTGGAGGTGGGTGGCGCCGAGGATGGGGAAACGGACGACGATGAGGACGCGGAAGCATGAGATTCGGAGAAGTTGCGGGTTTTTAGTTTTTCTGTCGTCTGCCGTAGCGAGATGCCTGGCGTGTAGATCAGTGGTGGGCGCCGGGATGGGGTTGCGATATTATCGCTGCTGGTGCTCCTGGAAGGCTTCGGGGTAGATTGCTCAGTGGCCTTGAATGCACGAACACGCTTTGTGCGAATATGATTCGCAGAGTCGCTGCTGCTCGAGTCCGAGTCCTGGGCGCCGAGTGGCGGCGTCGAGTGTTGGACGACGACCTTTATCGGCATTGCGGATGAATCTGGTGGGGAAGAAGGTGCGCTTCGTGTGCGCGAGCCAGAGGGAACTCGACGAGGGATGATAGGAAGAGGGGCACCGGCAGAATTCATGTTTCGCGCAGTCGGTGGCGACATCCTCTGGGTGATGGTCGCGATCATGCTACCACTGGTATCTGCGCAAGTTTCCTCTCAGAAAATGGTAGAATTTCGATATTTAAAACAACTCGCCTTACTGGACGGAGCTTTGGACACTGGGCGTTGAAAACAAAAACGCTTTCCGCGGAGGAAAAAAGCGGACTTGGAGGAGGTAGCGTGGATACGGCGGGAATAAGTGTACAAATGTGAAAAATATCTCCGGGCGAGGAGGGCAATACACAGGGACTTGAAAGTTGGACCTTGAAAGGAGTTGAGATGAAAGGGGGGATTTGTACAACCTCAAGCGAATGACGAGATAAGCAGTGATAACACATATTTGGTGACAGACCGATATAAACGCTCGGCGCCTTCACGTGTCTCACCCTTTATAACACAACATACAACGTTCATCCTCTCATGAATGCATCATCGTGCATCGCTTCTGTTCGCCGTCTGCGGCGTTAGCCTGTACTGGGCCCTGGCTCGCCTGCCCTCACAGAACTTGCGTTGTGCAGATCCCACTCTGTCAAACCTATTTTATCAGCCAAGTCTTTTTTTTAGATCATTTTCAATCAATCACCTCAAAACTTCGGATATCGTAACTCTCGGGGCTGACGCTAACTGTTCTCGTGAGCACCCGCCAAAGCAACCGCAATCTATGACGCACCTCTTTCATGAAGGCCTAATCCCCAGGCCATAAGCGGGCCGAGTCCTACCTCGCCGACATTGGGCAATGCCTAGCTATCCGCAATGCCGCCACCGCATGCCAAGTAACCCATGAATTACAAATTGGCACCCAAAAAAAGCTGTACCTGCGTCACAGAAAGGTCAGTATAGTCATCATGGTCGTTGCCAGGTCCGCGGCGACCCCATCACTCGCACGTTTTTGACTTTTAACGTCTTCTCAGCCGGCGTTTAATTTCCATTTTGTCTTCTCATCATATCATCGTCATCTGACCGAGATGACGCTGCCAGGCTCTGGCCCAGGGGCGACAAAGGGGCTTCTTTCCCCCTCTTTGTCGACATCTTCGAACGACACTTCTAGGGCTACATGTGCAAATTCTCTAGACCACGTCGGCCCAGCAGTGACTCTCGGGGTTGGTGGGGGTTTACCAAGCAACTACAATGTTCCGTGTTAACCGTGTCTAGCACTGTCAATACCAATGACACCCTACTCCGCTTTTAAATGTAAAGGCCGAGTCGTCACTGGAATCGGACACTCGGGAATGCGGGGCTCTGGGTCTGAGTCTGAGGATCGCTAAAAGACCGCTTCTGCCGCTGGTCACTGACCACGGCTGGTCCTAGGCTGCTCTATGAGCATGATGCAGCATTCCGCTCTGATTCCTAGGCGCAATAAGTGTCGGCTCGACGGTATAATCTGTGTCGTCATGATCACAATCTTGAAAAGTCTAGATATATATACTAGTGACGCGCTCTACCACTGAGCTAAGAGGGACTCGCAATAATGAACAGTCTTTCGTACTGATCATGCATCGAGACAGGCGACGTGGATAGCAAATCGTCGGGCCTGTAGGCGTTCCGATGCATTAGAGAAGTCAGCCTAAGAAGCCATTACGCTTCCGAATCGTCTGGCTTAATATCTTTCAAGTCGGCTAGAGGGAATGCCAGGCTTTCCCCAGTTTTTTTTTGTATGTGACGATGTACTGGCATGCATACCAACGGAATGGAACCCACCAGTGGACTCGAGATCCTCTGAATGTATTGTTCTCTAAATGCGCCCTGTAAGTATTCTTGTTCAAACGTTCACCACGAGTAACTTTGTATATCAATAAGGGTGTAAGCGGCGAGTTTTGGTAGAGAATTCGAAGATCAAGTACTTCTGTAGAATACCTTGTTTAAAAATCTAATTCAACAGATATCGCTCTGAAAAATATAGAATTTTATCGCGCTCAAAATCTTCTATAAAATTACTTGTAGCTTCATGAGCAAAAGATCTCGAAGCTCTGATAATAGGGAAGTACAGAGTAGCGGTTTCGGGTGGTTTTGAGGGTGGTTTTGAGGTGGTTTTGAGAGCGGTTTTGAGTCGACGAGCTCCAAATCCGCCTCGAAAACCACTTCAACTTTGACTGTAAAGTCTCGAAAACCAGTTTCGGAAGCTCGGCACTAGTGGCATATGCCGGCGGAGCTTAGAATACGATGTCGTGTAATCATCGTGATAAGATACTGGACAACTGATGCTGAGTAACGAGGACGTGGTATCTTCATTCTTCTTCTTTGACCAGCTTTTTATTAGAATATAAATATTTAGCATACAAATTTGGACAGAATAGAAAGCTTGAAGAATGTACACGACTGCCACTGTACGACGTTTTTTCCCTTCCGAACCCTTGATATCCTTGCCAAGGGTCGTTATTTTTCTTTGGTAGTTTTTGGCTCTTCTTTGTCTTCAAATTTTCTTCTGCCTCGGCGAGTTTGACTTTTTAGCCATTGAGTCTTAGAATACAGTACTCTAGGCGCTGTGTAACAGGCGAAGTAATTCAAGCTCCGACTGAATCTCAACGAAAACCAGCATAAACCAGGCCCCTGGAGTCACTGGTTTTCGAAAGAGAGGGCCCAAAACCGCTCTCAAAACCGCTCCAAAACCACCCCCAAAACCACTCCAAAACCGTTACTCTGTACTTCCCTATTGAGTATCGGGCTTTGTGTCGGGGTCTGGAGTGCCCATAAATAAATTTAAAAAGTGGCTACTATTTCGGATTTCCCTCTAGCCGACTTGAACGACTGACCTCGTCATGATCCAAACTAGGATACTAGTGACGCGCTCTACCACTGAGCTAAGAGGGATGGTGTTATCTCGCTACTATGTTGATCAATGAAGTATTGATCAAGATCATCGCTTCTCACAGCCTTTTCCCTCCCCGTCCCAAAACTGTCACAAGGACGCAAAAAACGTTGCTTCATTTGGCGCTATGATCTATTATAAGACCCCTTGCTATTCTCTAGACCCACTATTATCGCGACTGGGATAATGGTAAGCCTAGAGAGCTACAATACGAATAAAAATCAATTAACGGTGCTATAGGACGACCTTCATACCGATTTTGTCCAGGCTAAAAGTGTATTTGAGATCGACTCTCCCTTCAGAAACGAGTTGTTAGCGGTAGCCTCTAGGGTGGGGCTCCTGACTCCCCAGAGTCTCCAACCAAAACCCGAACGACCACAGGCATATCCACTACTCGACTTACCCAACGAGATCCTGCTATACATCCTCGAGCACATCGAGTCTATAGAATCTCTCTATTCAATATCCAAACTTTCCCGGAGACTGCACCACCTTGCCCTGCCATTATACCTCGCCCGCCACGGTATCAGTCCTTTCTCCGGCTCCCTCGTGCTCTTCGACGACGTCGCGCCAGATATCCTGCACGCGCTCAGCACCGCCCTGTTCCGTCCTACGCTGCGCTGCGTGAGCTGCACGTTCAACTTCTGCTGGCCTAACCGCACGGTGTTGCGACATACACGCGCCCTCTCGCATCTACTTCCGCAGCTTGCGTCTCTCCACGAGGCCCACTTAGACTTTACCAACACACACAGCTTCGCCTCAAGAGAGCCCGATTTTAACAACTCTGAGCGCTTCGCGGCGAATGACCTTTCTCAGGAGGCGCACAGCCTTCACAAGGTGGACCGCGCCCAGGAGATCTCAGGGCTGTTGGAGGGTGTTGTGGCTGCAGGGTGTCGAACCCTGACTGTGTGCCTCGCGGGGTGGACAACGCTATCATCGGCCGACGAAATCAGGGAAGTCTTGTCGCCTTCGCGGTTGTTGTACCCTTCCAACTTATGGCGCCTTTTGGCTGGCGGTGCACAGGCGCTTTTCGATGCCGTGCAAAGCCCGAAGGGTATCACCTGGCTACGTCCAACTGTTGAGAAACCACCTGAAGTCCTAGCACTGGAGACATTCAATGTTCACTCGTCTATGCTGCTGCACAAGCAGTTCTGTGGGTGGACCGTACGCACACTCAACCGCGCGAGCCTCTCCACCCTCTCCTTACGCAACCTAGATGTCTATATCAACACATGGGGGGTCATTTTGCCTTGCCTCACCCTACCGCATCTCACAAGCCTCACCGTCGACCGCTGCTCGCTCATGTATCCCGATCTCGCACAGTTCCTCGCTCGACATCCGCACATCCAGCGGCTCTACCTCGGACGCAGCCTACACGCACCATTACCTACCGAGCAGAAAAACAACAACACAGAGGAAGTTAGAAACAAGGACGTCTACCTCCATAGCCTCAACCTCACACACCTCTCCGCTGCCCCGGCATACTTAAGGTACCTCCTTGCCGCTTCGGGGGCCCTACCCAAACTCAGAGAGGTAACCATAATCGCACGCGTGCACTACAGGCGGCATTTCGATTTTGCTGCGATGAATGAGGTGCTCGCGGGTATCGTTGGGTCGCGAGTGAACGCAGCCACATGCATCGGCGCGAGTGCGCCTAGTGGGCCGCGCAATATCCATCTAGCGCTCGACTTATCCCTCGAATCCAGCTCGGCAGATTGGATGCGGCTCGAGCTACACTCCCCTGCATCTCCACCTGCATCTCCTGCGCTTACGCATATCAGTCCCACGTTTCCCAAGGGGACGTCCGAAGGGGTACTGCCATATCAATCCCCATCATGGACTTCACCGCCATCGCCACCCCAAATGCCCCCACCTGCACCTGTACCTACCCAGGGGACAAACTGCATCGCGCGCCTCGAACTGCGGGTCGCGCAGTACACCCTTCCAGAAGCGATGCTCGCCCGCCTCCCGCGTTGGCTCGCGTCGTTCCCTGCACTTCGGGAGTTGGTGCTGCGCACACCGGGCGCGGTGGGCATGAACGTGGTGCAGCGTGGGCCGTTTGTTCGCGCAGTTTTTGGCTGTTGTAGGGGGTTGGAGAAGGTAGAAATAGATGGTCAGGTATGGTATTCTGAGGGTGGCGATCCATTGGATTTTCGATTTTCCTGATTGTAGATGAGTTTGGTGGTAGACGCAAGATTTGATACCCTTTCTGCAAAAAATATACCGTAGATTACCTTGAAACTTGTACCGAACACTAGTTAAACATATTGAATCTTTGAGTCATGTCTTGCCCTTGATGGATATCTGACATTAGGATTCAGCTGATGAGGCGCTTTGGAGTTCCGATTGCCGACGTGATTTGTTTCCGGGTCATTCATTCTGCTCTAAATCCTTGCGGCAAGTCCCCTTGACTATTCACCAAAGCCACCTTTCTACACCCCCGACAAGTCCTTACAGTGAAATCTACTTATGGTTCAGCCCCGTGCATGAATCCCCTCGATCTTCGTCCCTCTACTCTCCCTTCTTGGATACGTTGACCCATGAACTTGGCATTCATCGACACACATCACTGTCAGAAACCCCATGCCATCTCATGCCATCGACTCTTAGTTGTTTATCACACCTATACCTTCCATGTTGCTCCAATGAGGCATTTGTTATATCAACCAACCTTATGGATTCGAGGACCCTCAGCGTCACTGACTTGAAGTTGCACCTGTGCCAATATGCGCATGTTTTGCATTCCATGCCTATCCAGCTCTAATACGTCAAACATAGAGCTCGACCAACCGAAAAACTTGGCACCGGTACGCAACATGTACATTCAGTCATCACACTTATGTTTAACAGATGGCATAGGCTTTGCGCAAAGAATCGCAGTTAGAAGCTGCCGGTATACAGCTGGGGACCCCATCGAAGGGAGAATACGTAGTGCAGGCCACGAGGGAGTTCCTCCAAGTGTTGGAGACTGTCGCAGACGGAATTCCAATCCCTGGTGTTGGAACCGCTGTGAAGACGGCAACAAAGCTGATACAGGCATGCGATGTAAGCTCATTATGATCTGGCGTAAAAGAAACAGACATTCATATGTATGAAGGAAAGTCATGCGAGACTGAAACGTGCCGAGGATCTGAAGCTGCGTATCAAGATGCTCGTGGCTGTTTTAGTGGATGCAACCAAAGGAAAGAAGGCAGAAGAGATCCAAGAGAAGTTGAAGGAGAGCATCCTTGCACTAGAGGACTGAGTATTTCAGCGTCATTTTTTTCTTGAATCCTTCCTCAGAAATCTTTTTGTCAGAAACCTAACATATATCCAGGAGAAGCTTGACGAAATCGCATCTCAGCACGCATTCCTCGTTATGTTCTTCAAAGGTCTCAACGAAGAAAAAGTCCGAGATTGCGTCGACCGCTTGAATAATTCTTTAGAAACCTTCGATGTGCGTATGTCCATGACAAATGCTTTCCCTGCATCTGAGATGGTTCATCTTTGAGCTTGCTCGCGGAATCGATCACTCGAACAGTCTGGCCCAAATGGAGAAGAAGATAATCGACTACTACGAAGGCCAAAAGCAGGACTTGCGCGATATGCGAGACGATATCAAGGGAGCCAAAAATGCCATGGTTGAAATCAAGTCTCTCATAAGCGATTTCCACCACTCCTCACCATCAGGGTATGCTGGATTGAGCGGAATCATGCCTTCGAAGACACGTATCTTCCACGGACGTGAAAAGGAGGTCAACGAAGTAGCATCCATCTTAACGCAGAAACCAAAAGGTCTGCCGGTCTGCATCCTGGGCCCCGGTGGGATGGGAAAGACATCGACAGCCCTTGCTATCATGAACCATCCTGACATGAAACAATCTTTTCCCGGCTACAGCCAGGTATGGGTCCCATGCATGAATGCAACGTCCGTCTATCTGTTGCTTGAAACACTCTGCTCATCCCTAGGAATTGCTGGACGTTCTGTCCGTGCTTTTGAGGATATCATCGAAGCTCTCTGTCGCTCGTCCCAACCATTAATCCTACTGCTCGACAACTTCGAGACACCGTGGAACATAAATGATATACAGGCAAAGTCTGAAGTAGAGAGGATCCTTTGTGGGATCGAACAGATTCCCCAGGTTTCGCTTTTGGTTACGATGCGTTCTTCCAGCCCACCGTGCAGGGAGCGGATCGCGTGGCATTCCCTTGATCTCAAGTCTGTTGATCGCGACGCAGCGCTCCAGATTTATTTGGATATCTACGGTGACACAACCGACTCCCACCTCCGAAATGATCCAAATCTCCTGAGCCTTCTCAGAATGATCGGCGACATGCCACTGGCGATTACCCTCATGGCAAATTATGCAAAGCTCACGAAACTACCTCCTGCTAAGCTCTTGCAAAAATATGAACAGCGCGGCACGGCTCTACTAGAAACATCCGGAACCGGTGCGAAACACAGCATGGAGCGATGCATCGGTTTGTCTGTTGAAAGCGCGCCCATGAAACGGGTTCCGGAGGCCTTGACCCTTCTCGCGATTATTGCGAAGTTACCTGGTGGTGCGACGTTCGAGAATCTGGACTCATTATGGGCTCAGAACTTCGATAAGCTCACACTAGCTCTGGAAACTCTTCAAGAGACGTCACTCGTCGAACATCGCACTTCTGGATATTTTGTCCTTCCAGTCATCCGGCGATACATCCTTGCACCCTCCCGTTTTCCGAGCACAGTCATCGACTCCCTGGTCGAAGCCGCATGTGATTACCTTTCCCAGCATCGGTTTGACCCTCGGGTTGGTGATGGGCGCTACACCGAGCACTTGAAAGCTATCGCCGCAGAAGAAGAAAACCTCCAATTCGTTTTACTAGAAACTACATCTCCTACGCCCCGTCTCATAGAAGCTCTGATCACATTGGCGCGGCACCAGGAGGCGACAATACCTCGTAGTGAAGTGATTCAGCACGCGCTCACACTTTTGGACAGCCTCGAAGACAACACGAAACTGTTAGCGTTAGCATCTAAATGTCAAGCAGATATTCTGTCGCGACAAAATCTTCTCGACGGTGATTGGAGTCCACTTCTTCGGGCCGAAGAGCTGTTTGTCTCCATCGAGGACCAAACAGAAGTCGGGGAGTGTCGGTTGAAGATTGTCAACCTACAAATTTCCGTTGATGATACGGAACGAATGGGTCCCCACTTAGATCCCGCGTGTATCATCGAAGGGCTTCGCGCAGGGTTTCAATCGGCCCAGGACAAGTATGGTGTTGCACTTTGCCTCTCGCAATATGGAGTATTGTACCAACGGAGGATGGAGTTTACCCAAGCCATTGAAGTATTCACCCAAGCGAACGAGATATTTGAAGAATTCGAGGACCTCCCACAAATTTCGGAAGTCACGTTCCAAATCGCCAAGTCCTATTACTTCGAGAAAGACCTTGTACAGGCCAGGAAGTGGGCGAATATAACGATGGGGAAAAATATTCTTATTGGACGTCACGACAACAAACTGAGAGCGCTACTCGCAAGAATCCTGATCGGACAAGGACTTTTTGAAGAAGCAGTCGAGTCGGCCAAGACGAGGTTGATGGAGTTGGGTCGGGGAGACCATCACCACTATGCACAATTGGTGGAGGAGATAGGACGCGCGTGGGCAAAGTCGGGAAGGAAGGAAGATGCGATTGAAGCATTCAAAGAAGCCATCGACTATTATGGACTCGGAGGACCTACTCGCATGCGTTTTGGCCTCGCAAGGTGCAGCTTTTTTATTCGGGCATTATTAAGTGATCCAGGGAGACCTGAAGATCGTATTCCTGACGATAAGGAGTTCGAAGCGATCGCAAGATCGCATCCATATTACAGTTATGAAGAACTTTTATCTTAACAGTTTGGCCAAACCCTGTCGGCCATCCACATATTCAGTTACCATATCTTCATATTTCAATATCTAAACATGTTTATGCAACAAGGCAGAGTGAAATAAGAACATTTTAAACTTCCGAAATGACCGCAGTGCTCGCTAGATTCTGCGTGCAAACCAGTGCTAAGTATGTTTCCTATTCCTTGCGTTGACCTCGCGCTCCTCATCCTCATCAGTAGGAAGGACCCACACCTCTGGCCATCCACTCGAACTACACATACCTCCATCTTCCAGTAGCTCACGCAATGTCCACTTCCTCTCGACCACAACGCAAAGCAGGCCGATCCGCGGTGCAATTTCAGGCGTTTTCGGTGTCGGAGGGCGGCCAGTAGATAAGGCGGGATTTAGGTTGAGACTTATAGGAAGTCATTCCGTAGGCTATGAAGCTCGGGGCTCATAATGACGATGCAAATGATGCACTGTGTACGCGTACCCCGCTCGCTCTGTGATACAACTTACACCGTTACTGACTTTGAATCAGGTGCATTGGATGTGTCTATGCTGTTTGGCCATAGCTCGGTGGTTTTAATTGAACAGTTATGTTTGAACGAGGGGGAACAAGTAGATGTGCGGCGGCCCGTGGTGTTCGTAGAGCTTGACGATTACGACACGTCCGACTCCGAGGTGATCCCCTATGGTATGCCGCATTGTCCTCTTGTAGACCAAGTCACCAATCTAATCGGTGTAGGGCCAGGTGTTTCCTAGGAACTAGGACCCTGTTACCTGATTCATTTATCCATTGACCCCGCCTTGCCGCGAATTGCCGCTGCTTTCTTTTCCTGCTTTCTCTTCCTAGCGATACACTCTTGGGACTGTTTTCTAGACAATATGATGCATCAAAGACGATCAACGCCTGACCAACTGGCACTGACGACGAATGAATGACCCACTCTCACCTCATTCCCGACAAAACTTCACATTGTAATTCATCTGTGGTAGCCTCAGGATGCAGTTATTATGCCTCCTTTTTACGGTTGCGAAGTGATTGGAGAGGGTACCCCGTTGAATTATGGTCAAGGTGCCGGGGGCAACTTCGAGACGCCGATCATGTCATGGCTATCCTATCACGATTCTCGATTCGGGTCCACGTCGAGATGAGCTTACCAGTGAACTTTGCAGAAAGTACTCTTCCAAGGAGTGCTGTATTGCTTTGCTAGAAATTCGCCGCTTATCACCGCAGCGAACCTTCCGTAATGACAGTTACCTTGTACTCGTCCCACGATGGTCTTGTGCATTCCGTGCTCAAGTGGCTCTGCCGTCGCGAATGTACGTTCTGAAGAGCTATCAATGGTATGAACTACACATATCCAGGCGACATCAGTTTAAGGAATGCTTACCTACATAGTACAGGTTGTCCGCAGAGAATCTGACGTGCTGGATGTCGATGGTCGAGGCTCTATTGCCAGACCAACCTCCGAAGAATACATTGGCGAGACGGCAAACGAGTTCTTCCAAGCCTTGGAAAATATCGCAGAATATATTCCGATTCCTGGAGTTGCAGTCGCCGTGAAGATCGCAACGAAACTAATACGGGCGTGTGATGTGAGTTCGTCACCATATACAGCCTGATTCGAGTTGCTATAACCGAGATCGACCGGTTTTGTAGGAAAATCGTGCGACGCTGAGGTTTGCAGAGGAATTAAAAAACCGTGTCAAGACCCTTGTGACCATTCTAGTTGGTGAACTACAGGACAAGAAGGCCGAAGAAATCCATGAGAAGCTGAAGGAAGATATCCATGCCCTAGAGCGGTGAGTACTTGTATTCCATTGCTGCAGATTCTGTCCTCCTGACGAAAGAATGACGACTGCAGAAATCTAATAAATATTCAGAAAAAGCTCGACGAAATCTCATCCCAGAACGCTTTATTTCTTTTGTTCTTCAAGACTATCAACGAAGAGAAAATACGCAAATGTGTGGCCCTCTTAAATAATTCTTTAGAAAACTTTCATGTACGTGCGTCGACCCCAAAACATATCCGTGCGTCTGAAATCATTCCCTCCAGCTCTCTCAGGAGATCAATCATTCAAACCTCCTTGGAAACTTAGAGAGGAAAATATTCGCTTTCCACAATAGCCACAATCAGGAACTACACAATATACGAGAAGACATCCACGACACCAGAATCACTATGGAGTCGATGAAATCTATGTTGGATCAGCGTCTTCTTAACGCTTCCCCCTCTCCTGGTTATGCTGGATTGAACGGGGTCATGCCTTCGAACACACGCATATTTCATGGGCGCGAAAAACTCGTGAATAAGCTAGCTGCCATTTTAACGCAAGGATCCGAAAAACGTAAACGCATTTGCATTATGGGCCCAGGCGGAATGGGAAAGACCTCGACGGCTCTTGCTATCGTCGCACATCCTGACGTGAAGAATTCTTTTCCTGACCGCAGTCAGATATGGGTCCCGTGTTGGAATGCAACGTCCATTTATCTCTTTCTCGAGACGCTGTGCCTGTCCCTAGGAATTAAAGGGCGCTCTGTAAATCCATTGAAAGACATCATCGAAACGCTCAATTTGTCCAAACCATTGATACTTCTCCTTGATAACTTCGAGACACCGTGGAACATTGACGATGCTCAAGCGAGATCTCAAGTTGAAGACATTCTCCGTTCGATTGAAGATATACCACACATTGCTCTTTTGGTCACCATGCGATCTTCTAGCCCACCTTCCGAGGGGCATATTGCGTGGTATCCCCTTGACCTTAGAGCTGTCGATCGTGACGCAGCGCTCCAGATTTATTTGGACACATATGGCGAAGCAAATGGCTCCCTACGTGACGATCCCGACCTCGCACGTCTTCTCGAGATGATCGGCTACATGCCACTTGCAATTACCCTCATGGCCAAGGCGGCGAAGCTAACCGGATTATCCGCTGAAAAGCTCATAGAGAAGTACGAAGAACGTGGTACAGCCATGTTGGGAGCATCAGGAACCGATGCAAAACACAATATGGATTCATGCATCAGTCTTTCTGTTGATAGTGCGCCGATGAAGAGGGTTCCGGAAGCCTTCCGTTTGCTTGGTGCTCTTGCCATGTTGCCCGTTGGTGCGACATTTGAAACGCTGGACGCATTATGGGCTCAAAACTACAGTGACCTTATGCTCGCAGTGGAAACACTTCGGGATACTTCTCTACTTGATCAGCAAGGTTCCACATATCTTGTTCTCCCAGTTATCCGACGATACATCCTAAAAGCCTCTCGCTTTCCCAAGACTGTCCGCAACTCCCTCGTCGATGCTGCATGCAGGTTTCTAGACGAGCATCAAATTGACCTTCGAGTCAATGGTGAATTTTATGTCAAGCACGTAAAAGCAATCGCTTCAGAGGAAGCAAATCTTCAGGCTGTTTTACTGGAAACCACAGTTCCTACGCCATCCCTCATCAAGGCTTTGATAACATTGGCTCGGCACCAGGAAGCCACAAGTCCTCGCACTGAAGTCATTGAGCATGCCCTAAAACTCTTGGAGGATCTTGAAAACAACACCGAACTCCTCGGGTTAGCTCTAAAATGTCAAGCAGATATTCTCTTGCGGCAGAATTTGTCGGAAAAGGTTTCGGCACCCCTCATTCGAGCGCGCGATCTTTTCCTCTCCATCGCCAACAGGAGAGAAGTGGCAGAGTGTATTCTCAGGATAGCCAACGTCCAACGTTACTTCTCGGACGACTATCCCCGACCCGGACGAGAAGCCCTGATTGCAGAGGCACAAGCAAATTTCGAATCAGTTAAGGACCGGTATGGCGTCGGGCTCTGTCTCTTTGAGTATGGCCATGTGTACACCCAGGACAGTGAATTTTCGCAAGCCATTGAGGTATACAATCATGCTAGAGAGATATTTGTTGAGTTCAACGACCTGCCAAGGATGGCAGATGTCGCATATCAAATCGCAAATGCTCTTTACTCCGACAACAAGCCTGAGCGGGCCAGGATGTGGGCGGAAACCGCGATAAAACAAAGTAAAGACATTGGGCGTCATGACATGGCCCAAACACGGCTTCTTGGACGAATCCTCATTAAACAGGGAGCCTTTGATGAAGCCGTCAAAGAGATGGCTACGTGCCTGCAGCAGATTCGGGGAGGACGACAAAGTGTTGCGGCGATGCTGGAGGAGATAGGGCGTGCGTGGGCGAAGATGGGCAAGAAGGAAGATGCACAAGGAGCGTTCCAAGAATCCATCAGCTATCTGTCTGGGACCACCGCTCACGATAGAGAGGGCCGCATAAGGTGCGAGTTCTTTATTCGGGCATTACTCGATCCGCAGGCACAACCCAGCCAGGATGAGCTTTACGCACTGGAGGGATGGCACACGTTCGATAATTTTGAAGAACTTTTATAATCTACTTCAAGACCAGCTCCCCACATAGCTCCCCCAGATACCTACCGCTTAATGCCAAGATACCGATTCCTCAACTCCCATATATACCCAATAACGATATGTGCAAGTAAAAACTTTACGGAGACGATGAATTCAAAATGATTCAGATCATTGAGTTCGCGGTCTAACCCAAGGCCAGGCCCTCACGGTATCGTGCTCACACGAATTTCTTTATCACCTTTGGCGGACTCCGACTCTACGGAAGGGCTCATGAAAAAGAAAGACATAAGATTCCCGGATCCACAAAACCAACGAGTAACCTAGAAACAAGAGAGGTAGTAGAGCTTCAAAGCTCAAAGATCAGTATCGGAAGAGTAACCCAAGGTGAATCACAAAAAAGAAAAATCATAACGCTTCAAGTTTCCGTTCTAATATGATGCGAATAACCAGACCTGGTTATTTTTCGGAGCACATGGATATATCAACAGCCTGTTCCCATTGATCATGGCACTTGGTGAAGGCATTGCGAGGCCGCAAAGGAAGTGTCAGTTAAAATACGTCCCCGAGTGCAGATCTTTCAGTGAAGTATACTTCCTCTTTCTTTTATCAAACGCTTAGGCTGATCAAAAACTCCAAAAGACCGATATCATGATGGCCAATTATTCTCCCATCCCGTACAGCGCCACACCTTGCGTCGTGATTGATGTGGCGTTGATGCCAATGTGGGGTATCCTCTCCGATGACCATGCGTAAGTTAATCTGTGTGGCTCTCCGAGAGCTTGGAGATTCTATGAGCATTTCAGTCCTATGTTTAAAATATTAGGGACTGTATAGGACCCTCAACTTTAAGATATGCAAATCACCTTCCAGGCATAAATTACAGAAAAACACCAAGTAGGTCTTCTTTTACAGGAATTTCTCCGCAGTTATTCGATCCAGATCATACAGCAACGCTTACCATGACTCTGGCGTGAGAGAGGGAACCTCTGCTTCTCCTACAATACACCCATACCTTGGCTCTCGGTCTGATAGTTAGGTTAATAGCTCCTGAAACTTTCATAATCTTATTTCTCATCCCGAAAAATTACGCAATAATGCTCACGCTGGTACTTATCTCTCCCTTGTGGCCTGGGAACTTGGAAGCGAGGCGTGGCGCAGGAACACCATGGTAGAGAAATTGAACGAGGCTCCCAAGAAAGCTGCATTTCTCAAGCAGTAGAGCCACTTACTGCATCGAGAACGTAACCGGGATTTTAATAACAGAGAAATTCTAGAATGAGAAATGATTATATGCCATTCGAGAGACTGCTTTACACTTGGGGTAGGTATTCAACACGAGGAGTTTGGAGCATGCCAAGTTACTATTCGACACCATCTCTGGGCGTCCTATGGGCTAAAAAAACTACTGTGTGGCGGCGTGTGTGAGGAAGACCGAGGTGGAGTCGCTATTAGTATTTGCTGATGCGAAGCGTTCGCGAACGTTCCCAACATATCAAGACAGGACCTTGTCGGGACCCACGGTGCAATTATGGTACAAGGGACAAATGAATTTATGGTTGATCAGGAGACCTCAGGAGACTCACTGAGAGGATGCTGAAGTTGCAGAAACGGGCCCTAGCAGATCGTCAAGTTATTGCATTCAAGTCGAATCAGAAGTGATTGTATGATTTTGAACTGCAATAGTTTGCGACCATGACCGACAGGCTTGAGGCTGAAAAAGAACTCAAGTCCACGGTTTGGTCTAGCTGCGCAAGGAAGTATACGATTCCTGGCAGTGAAATCACTACCACGTTCATCGTAGTGCCCGGTGCAGATCCACTTGAGTATCCTGTCCATCGTTCGTCAGGGACTAGCTGTCTCTAGTTTCTCCATTCTTTGAAGCCGTGAGTTATCTGTGATTCTCAACGCGAAGTCGTCGGATTCTTCGATATTTCATTGGACCGGTATGGCGGTGGTGATTTTATGGAAGAATGGATTGAGCGCCTCTAGGACGCATGAAAGTGATTGTGTCCTGGCCTCTGCGGCGCAAGCTTTATGAAATGAGATGATCTGCCAGTTTCGGGGTTTCAAATTCCAACAGTGTGGAACCCAAAACAATCGTCTATGGATATCTTTCCCATAGATACATCTCCACCTGAAGTACACAGTACAGTGATTTCCAGAGATTCATCCCGACATCCTCAATATGGACATCGCCCAAAACCTGTGCGGACTCTACGGAATCGCTTTGAATCGAGTTTGAATGGCCTCAAGCCCTTCATTCCTTTCTCGTCCCTTTCTGGCTTTGTTCCGATGCCCAGCCAGGCTCTTTGTCCTCGTTCAAGGTTTCTCTGGCACTCACAGTCGCGTAACACTGGATTGAACAACCACCATGACCCATCGAATCTCGCGTCAACGCTTCCGACTGCCAGGCTTTGGGCTCCCACTAAACTACTTACCCCTCAACAACAAGGGCGCCAACGCACTTTTCAAGAATGCGCTGAACAACCGGGAGATGCTTGACGGGAAAACACGGTGTGTATCCTCTTTTAGAGTGAGAGTAACTCATTGAACCATCTAGGAAGCCTGCCTCTGACATCCCTGCGCGAATTTACAATGCTCGAATTCATGAATCACATCACCGATAACGAGCGGTGGCAGGAAACGGTAAGATGTGTACGCAGGACGCGCTTTGAGCGTAGAATAATATATTATCTCTTCTAGGTTTTCGATGAGGAAGCTGAAGCGACGTGGAAGGTCGAGGTGGAAAAGATGATGGGCAGACGCTTCACAGCCCGTATGTTTGATTGGTGTATGGCGGAGCTACGCTCCAAGGCAGAGGTCTTTGCGACGACAGGCGCGGTGGTGGTGTACAATGGTGACATCGTCAAATCCGACACTGCTATTCCCGAAGAGCTTAGACAGGCTCTGATAGCTGCCGTTGCACCACTGGAGAAGGTGCCGCGGCGACATAAGGACTGGCGTCCCGAAGCGGACAATCAAGTCCTTGACCTCGTCCATCCGTCACTCTTCCCCTTGGTATTTGGAAAGACCCGCATACTAAACGATAGTCTCGTCGGACTTGATGACTGTATTGAACGCTGTGGAGAAGGGATCCCAGTTCCTGTGCCCCCCGAAACGGATCTGATACCAGCTAGGATGCCCAAGTATTTCGCGGAACCAATTTACAAGAAGCCTTACAGCCAACAATACCAATGGCTACCTTGCGATATCGACATTTCAGGTGGCCCAGGAACTGCCAAGTGTGTTTGATCCATATCTCTTTTATGTCGCGAAGGCTTACGTTCATTCTGTGTAGGATCACAAGCTACATAAACAATCTACACCCTCAATACCACAAGGACCTCTACGACGTCATTGAGCAGCTAATCTCTCGCACCATCCCACTGTGGAACATGACCCTCGCGCCTCTAAAGGCGCCCGACCTGCGTTTTAATCGCGTTCCATATAAAGTCTGCACCTATAGCCCGGACCCGGAGAGTTGGTGGCAAGGCCGTTGGCCGGCGCGGCACGCGGGTGAAGATAGTTTTGATTATGAAAACCGCCTCGCGCGTTGGTTTTCTGCCGTACGGCAGGTCGTTCAGCCAGATGCGGGCATCTTTGCACCCCCATCTGTTCCGAAAGATTTGGAGTCCCAATATTATTCAAAGGATACCGGGAGGCTGAAACGTGACAAGACGGTCGACATATACAGGGATTATGGGGATCGGGGGCTCCAGGTTATCGTCAAGCTCGCGAACATCGAGCTCACACCGGAAAAGCCTGAATACAGGGGTGGCGCTTGGCAGGTTGAGGGCATGCTAGTAAGTCACAAATTTATAATTCACATCGTTTTGCTAACCACGTCATAGAACGAGCATATTTGTGCATCCGCGGTATATTATTATGATTCGCAGAATATCACCACAAGCCGCCTCGCATTCCGACAACAGTCTGTAATAGCTTCCGATTTCCGCTACGAGTGGGACCACCACGACTGGCTTGAAGCGGTCTTTGGGTGTCAGAACCGCACCGCAGCTGTGCAGGACGTGGGGTCCATCAACACACGTGAGGGCCGACTTCTAACGTGGCCGAACATACTTCAGCACCAGGTGCAGCCATTTTCGTTGGCAGAACCCACGAAGCCCGGCCACCGCAAGGTTGTTGCGCTGTTCCTTGTCGACCCAGGCATCCGCATTATCTCGACGGCAAATGTCCCGTGCCAACAGCGCGATTGGTGGGGGGATGCGCTCCGCCACGGGGATAGTAGGCTCGCACAGCTGCCGGTCGAACTGCAGGACATGATTACTGAAGAGGTGGATGGGTTCCCAGTTGGCTTGGAGGAAGCGAAACGCGTGAGGGTGCGGCTTATGCAGGAGCGTAAGAGATATGCTGCGTTTCATGACCAGGCGTTCAAGCACCACGAGTTTTCTCTAGGTGAGTAATAATATTCCAATACAATGGCCCCGTTATGCATTTTTTGTTACTGTAATATGTCTATAATCTTCGTAAATGTCTATAATCTGTATAACTGTCTGTGCAGTATACATTTTCCGCCTCAAACCTTGTTTTATAGGAATGATGGCTGAGGTAGTCTGCCAAAGGCAGTTGTATGTAGATACTCCTTGCACCTGCGCGAGCTTAGGATATCCCACTGGCAGGCTGAGGCAATTTCAAATTCAAAGTTACCCCTAGAAGCTCTTGGTATGCGTAATCTTTGGTAAAATGACAAGTGTGTACTGGTAAGGGGAAGTCTTCACTAGGACGAAATATTAAATTACGCCGATTCGTATGGGCTGCGTATGGGTTAAGCGACAAGAAGTTAATGACAGTTTATTTGCATTCCCCCTCTCCATCATCATCATCATCATCATCATCATCATCATCATCATCATGTGAACAAGGTCCTTGCAAGTAAGTCATCGACGAACCGTTCATATTTTCTATTCTCATCGATGGCGCAGAATGATTCGAAAGATCCTGAGATAAAGCTTCCAGGCTTCGGTTTACCGTTGAACGTCAAACCTGCGGGTCTTTTTAGGAATGCCCTGGACGGGAAAGATTTGAGGCATGGCGATACACAGTACGCATACTGCTTTATATACGATCTAATATTATCCTTACTTGCAGATGATAAAAATACAGGCTACCACTCACGACGCTTCGGGAATTCACGATGCTCCGACTCATGAACCAGTTGACAGACAAGCCTGGTTGGCATGAGAAGGTACAAGCCCTCAACAATCTTCGCAAATAGCCTCTATTCATTCACGCCCGCAATAGGTGTTTGAAAAATCGATAACGGAAAAGTGGACTGCTGAGGCTCTCGGCCAAGGGAGCGAATCGGACGTGACGAGGTCGATGATTGACTGGTGTCTCGAGGAGCTCAAATTCAAGGCAAAGATATTCGAACGGATCGGTGCAGTCAGCGTGTACACTGGGGATGTCGTGAAATCCGACACGTTAATCCCGGATTCTCTCAAACAAGCATTGAAAGCGGCCGTTGTGCAGCTTGAGCGAGTACCCGCAGCTGAACAGGATTGGCATCCTGGATCGGACCAGAAGGTGCTTGATCTCGTTCACCCTTCGTTGTTTCCACTTGTATATGGTAGAACACGTATTCTTACCGATGGCACTGTTGGCTTGGATGACTGTATAGAACGATGTGGCCAAGGGACCACAGTCCCTGTACCACCAGCAGAAGAGGCAGATCTTGTTGATAGTGGGGCCCGATACCCCTGGGAGCAGCCATTCGGGGCTAATGCGTTCAGTACACAATTCCAATGGCTGCCTTGTGATGTTGACCTATCTGGAGGCAAAGGGAGTGCCAAGTAGGCTTTCTATCGTCATTCGCTTTCATTAGTCTAAAGCACTATACACAGGATTACGAGCTACATTAATAATCTCCACCCACGAGGCAAAAAAGATCTATACCCTATCATCGAGGAGATACTTGCGCGCACGATCCCGATGTGGGACCTGACGCTCACGCCCTTGAAAACACCATTACGCACCATTCAACAATCTCAGCGGATCCATTATGATAACGTCGACTATGACCCCGATCCAGAAAACGGACCAGATACAGATGGACCTCAACAAGACGAGGACGAAGATGAAGACGACTACTATGACCGGAGACAGGAATGGATAGCAGCCACTCGACGGGTCGTCAAGCCAGAGCCGGGGAAATTTAATCCTTCTCCTATTCTCGAGGTACAACACAAATATGCGATGGGTGAGACGGAGGGGTTAGACCCAAAGACCTCCGTCGACATTTACCGAGATTTTGGGGACCGGGGGCTGCAGGTTATCGTCAAGCTTGCGAACATCCACCTGACGCCCGAGAAGCCCGAGTATGAAGGAGGTTCTTGGCATGTGGAAGGTCAACTTGTTAGTATTTCACTCCACGTTATGGAAGGAGGCTAGATGACCTATTTTTATGTTTAGAATGAACATATCTGCGCATCTGCGATATATTACTACGATTCAGAGAATATCACAACGAGCCGCCTCGCATTCCGGCAACAGTCCGACACAGAAATCGATCTTGACTATCCACAGCATGTTCATGACTGGTTCACTGTGGTATATGGGTGTGAGAATGAGGACCCTGCGGCTCAAAATGTGGGGACGGTCGACACACCCGAAGGCCGGCTTCTGACCTGGCCGAACATTCTGCAACACCAGGTCCAACCGTTCAAGCTGGAGGACCCCGCGAAGCCTGGCCACCGGAAAATCCTCGCTTTCTTCCTTGTTGACCCCAACATTCGTATCATCTCGACTGCGAACGTCCCTTGCCAACAGAAAGATTGGTGGAGTGATGCAGTGCGGCGTGGAGGCGGGGCGATCCCTTCGCTGCCTGTCGAGCTACAAGATCACGTCTTCCGCGATGTGGACGATTTTCCAATCAGTTTGCAAGAGGCCAAAGAACTACGTCTGAAGCTGATGGAGGAGCGTAAGGTGTACGTCCTGAAGAACGATGCAGCCTTCAATCAGCATGCGTTCTCTCTTTGCGAACACTGATGGCTGGCAAGTCCTTCGATTAGGGACCTTGGTTTACTCTGTCGTTCTGTATACTTTTGGAATGGGACTCTGTGTACCAAATTTCCGTTGAATCTGCCCTTTAGAGCCTCTTCGTCGACTACATGGTAACAAGTGTGATCTACCCTAGACCTCGCGACTAGACCTTGCTCTGGATCCTTTGCCGTCCCTGCGCACAAGCTGTTTAGGCTTTCCCCAGCAGACCGGTCAAAAGTCTATCTAACGTGTTTCACAGCTTAATCACCGCCTTGACGCACTCAAACTTAATCAGCTTCGACTCCAGCGGCTCTATATGAGTGCTGGCCCCCAGTTTTTCTCTCCTTGCTTGGCCCCACCCCACCACCTTACTCAGCTAAAATCACCAAGAATAATGGGCGGTGCTGGTCCTTACGTAGAATTCCGCCGTGAAGGAGCGTCAGAGTGGTCTGCACGCACCGGCATCCGTACTCTCTCTGACACCGAAAGGGAGGAGGTCTACGAGCGCGCAAAGCCCTTTTTGCTGCAGTACATGCAGGAAATACTTGCACTCAAGAACGACCGAGGGGAATTGGAGTGGGTCCAAGACGATGTGGTGGATTTCAAAGGTTTCCCCGTGAATACTCCATGCTCAACCACTGGTCGGAAACTATTCCTAACTGTGATCCCACTTTATCAAGGTCCTCTTCGTGATCACTAGCCGAAATAGTGGGCCCAATAAGTCCCGTTTGGTGCTTCCAAGATCATTCAGCTCACTCTTTCGTGATGACATCGACCTATCAAAGGAGATTGTGCCATGTGCATTTTTCGATGGGAATCGCTTGAACCGAAACAATTCCACGTTATTTATCGATTCGCCTCGTCCGATGGCGGATATATTTTATCTTCTTCAGGTGCTTGCTCCCGGAGCATTCTTGATCTGCAGGGAGGAAGAATACGATGATATAGGAGAGGAAGAGTGCACGAGGGCGCTGCCTGATCCTAGTTGGGTTGAGAAAAACCGTACTTTGCTTGAAGAGGTGTTGGGAGGGACAGAGGAATTCTTGACAATTTTGGACGCAGCGAGGAACAAATCCTTTCACAACAAATGGCTGGTCACTTATGACTATGACCGTTACGGATCTGATGAGCCCGGGGATGACTTCGCTGCTTGCTCTATGGAAGATTGTGGATGGTGTGGACGTTGCTACTATTAAATAACAATTACGTGGAGTTGGAGTCAATTTATGAACTCGTAAAACAGCCGGTCGCAGCAAGTTGAAGTCGATGTCAAGACTCTTTCGTGTACTAAGCAGTGACACATCGAGTATGTAGATACTAATACTAATACAATGCATGTATCGGAAACCGGTACCGTAGTGCATGCTAGAATTAGAATTGTGCATATACGCAGAGACCTTGCGTCTCTGCATATGTACACATGGAATGTGGCGGGTGATATCTGGTGTCGCAGAGGTACCTCGTGTGTAATTTGGTTAGTAGCCCAGTTTTGCAGCCAGTCCAGAGGATCGGACGAATGAGCTCTCCTACTGTGGAAGTTCCAAGATAGAGTCAATGCGTTCGCGAGGATATACTTCACGAGAACGTATAGGGATCTTCGGCGGGCAGCGCTATCGCCTGGTGCTCCATAACTAACCGCAACCAATACTCAGTTGTCATAAACGCGACGAAGAAATAAGGCACTGACAATGTATCTGCACGAACGCATGTTTTCCCTGTACTTCTACATGACTCTTCCTCTCCAGATCGCACGCCGCATATACTAGATCAAGCGCAGGATCTGCTTCCTCGCCGGCACACGCAACGACATGCATAATCTTCCTCGTCCCCATCGACATCGCCACCGCCAACGCCATCATAAACTCGGTATTCCTGCTCTGCGCGTCCCCCTCGGGCGCACGCGGCTCCCAGCACCCATAGTAGTCGCTCACCGTCAGCACACGCAGCGACGGCGGCAGCTCCGAGAACGCGGCCGCTTCAAACGCGCTGTGGTGCGACACGTGCAGGTGCCGCAACACAGGCAAGCTCTGGAGAACCTGGATGTACGCGCTCGCGAGGTGGCTGAACACGCTGATGTTGTCCAGGCGCATGCTCGTGAGCGCAATCGTCGGCGCGGGGCCGATGAACGGCACGCGCGGCGTGAAGGTCGGCGCGGGGTGCAGCAGCCCACCGATGAAGCGCACGTCGAGGTGCTCGACGTGCGCGTCGCACAGCACGAGCGCGCGCGAGATGTGCGCCGCCGCGTGTTCGTGGTTGCTGTCCAGCCGCAACGTCTTGAGGCGGTGCTCGGGGAACTGCAGCGAGAAGCCCATGATGTGGCAGTCGCGCATGTAGAGGTTCTCGAGGTTGGGGAAGTGCGTGAGGATGTTTGGGAGGATGCCTGGTGCAAATGTGGTCGCGAATGTCGTGGCTTTGAGGAGGGGCGAGTCCCAGAGGGCGAGCGGACACTGCCCGAGGAAGAAAGTTTTAAGATTCGGTGTCTGCGCGAGGAAGCTTATCAGACCCTGCTCGAGCGCTTCTGACTCTGTGGAAAGGGGGTAGTCCAGCGCCGCGGCATAGATGAAACGACCAAGCTCTGGACGCGTCTCGAGTGTGCGCAGAAGCAGCGCCAAGCTCGCCGCGGGCCACTTGGTATGTTTCCGCCCCTTCCAACCCGTAAAATCAAGCTGTACGTCGCGATACAGCACGCGCTCGACAGTACTCCGGAGTGCAGCACACGTCTTTGAGAACGCACTCAGCGCGAAGCGGGCGTAGGAGAAGTCTGAGTATCGATCGTCGATATAGTCGCTGGCGGCCTCGAGCACGGGCTGGCGATCGCGCAGGGACGCAGCTATGTGTTCAATTATCTCAGTCGGCAGCTCGAGCAGGACGACACGAGGAGGACGTGCTTCGAGTTCGGCTATGCAATTGTCGTGCACACATAATGTGGCGCCGCAGTACTATCAGCCTTGTGCGCCCAATGGAATCCTGACGTCGTAACTTACCAAGACTGGGTCTAGCCGTGCTGCTCTCGCCTGCACCCTCTGCCTCCTCGGTCGATTCGTCCTCCTCGGCCTCGTCGTCTGAGCAGGGGAAACATTCGTCATAGTCGTAGGTGCGAAATGGGTGGAGGCTGTAGCGGCGCGTGAAGGGATTCGTGAGGGCCAGGCCTCCTAGATTTGGAGGCTTGTATATGGTTTTCTGGAACGACAAGGGTTTGGTGGGAGAGGGCTTGCGGGCACAAGTTTCGACGGCCATAGTGTGGAACACTAGTAAGGAACAAACAGGTTGAGTGAGTGAACAAGGAGATGGAAGACAATAAAAGGAGACATACTAGTAGTGGTGGATTTCACCATTACAATATGCCACTGGACTACGAGGGACTTGGTGGTGGAACGGGCGATGGTCGTCGCTCACAAGCCCGCTTGTCATAACTTTTCTTGATTCGCGCGAAAACTGACACCAACAGATTAGATTAGATTCCGCGATCGCTGCCTTTCTCAGTTTGTCTCCGTTCTCATGATGCACAGCCCGCGAGCACAGCCAGATGGAATCATAAAGTAGAATCGTGAAATTGACGCGTAGGATATGTAACAGAGAGGATTATAATACGACAGTACAGACAACAGATAATAGGACACGAGGCAGGTAGCAGACACAAGAATATACGATGGTGATAGAACAGTGGAATAATGTGGCGATGGGAAGGAAAAGACGGACGGCGGCAACAAGCTTAGAGCTCGTCGTCGGTGACATCCTCGCCACGCTTCTTCCGCGCCATACGCTCCTTCTTGAGCTATAGAAGGAAACAAGAGTAAGCACAATGCAAGAAAAACATCACCAGACGGGCGACGAACCTTGCGGGCCTCCGACGACGTGAGCTTCTTCTGCTTCTTGTTGTCGATCTTGTTGCCCATAGCATCGTACATGGCATCATCCTCGCCTTCGTTCTTATCGATACGGGGACCCGATCCCTGACCCTCAACCCAGTTGTGGCCAGAAGCCTCGAGACGGCCGTCGCGCATCGCCCAGACTCTGTAACAGGCATCAGCAATCCGTTCAAGGACTCGAAATATAGAACAGAAACGCACTCAGAGCAGATCGACTCGGAGAAGTCACGGTTGTGGGTGATAATGAGCACACCACCCTCGAAGACCTTGAGCGCCTCGATGAGCGCAGCGAGCGACTCACGATCGAGGTAGTCTGTAGCCCATTATCAGTATGGAAATGGGTGATTAAAAAATGGGAGAGCAACGCACTAGTAGGCTCGTCCAAGCAGATGACGTGGGGACGACGCCATGTGGCAGCACCGAGCACAATCTTCACCTTCTGACCACCAGAGAGACCACGCATGGTGTTGTGGGAGACGAACTCGGGCTCGAGGCCAAAGTCGGCGAAGTGCTTCTCGATCTCGCGACGCACGAGAGGGCGGAGCAGACCGAGGCGCTGGGCCTCACGGGTGTCGACCTCGAGGACTTTCTATAACAAGATGAGTACATTTCACGCGATAACATGAAAGAGGCGACCGCACCTTCTCGAAACCACGCTTGATGAGGTCATCACGGGGCAGCCAGATGTTCTCGGACGAGGACAGGGCCTTGAACGAGACCTCGTACTCGTAGGACTGCTTGAGCTTCTTGCGGGCAACGATCTCCTCAATGATGCGCTTCTGGCCCTCAACGACGACGATCGAGCCATCCTTCATCTTCTGTGCCTCCTCATCGCTGATCTGGCGGGACGCCTTCATCATCTCCTCGAGATCCTCACCAGTCTGGTAACGCCACAACATGTACTCGAGCGGAGTCTTGTCGAGGTGATGATCGATGTGGTGGAACGCGTGCTGTGCGACGTAGCCGATGACCAAGTTCGGGTGCTTCCAGATCTCACCACCCTTGTTGGCCTCCATGTCACCGATGAGAAGCTTGACGAGCGTCGACTTGCCGGAACCGTTGGGGCCGAGGACGGCGACACGGGAGGACAGGGACACCTGGAGGGTGATGTCGTACAGCTGCTGGACGGGCTGTGTGGGGTACTGGAAGCCGACTTTGCGCCTGTAGAATAGATTTGTTAACAACCTGTAACAGGTGAGCGAATAATTGAACAAACATCTTGAGGAGCGACTTCTCCTTGGTCTTGACACCCTCAAGCAGAGGTGGGTCGGGGAGCTTGAAGCGGTAGTCCTCAGCGGCCTCGAGGGTGTAGTAGGACTTGGCCTCGGGCACCTGGGCGACGAACCTCTCGAGGTTGCCGCGGTATCTGCGGAGCTTGAAGCGGTTCAAGTGGAGGACGTCGGTGATAGTGTTGTTGAGGAAGCCGGAGTCGTGGGACACGATGACTATCAGATCATTAGAAACAGAGCTGGAATTGACAAAATTGACAAAAACATACTGGAAGTGCAGGTCTTGAGGCTGGTGAGGTAGTTCTCCAACCAGGCAACGTTGACGACATCAAGATGGTTAGTAGGCTCGTCGAGGAGCAGGATATCAGCCTTGAACAGCATGGCACGGGCAAGGGCGAGCTTCATCTTCCAACCACCAGAAAGGCTGCCGATGGCATGAGCCTGGCGCTCATCGGAGAAGCCGACGGAGGCGAGGGTGGTGATGATCTCATCCCTGCTCGCCTGGATGCGGGTGTCGCTGACGATGAACTCGAGGACCGAGGTTTCAGCCTCGGTGCCGTCGATGTCGTGCTCGACGTAGAAGGTGCGGACCTCGTCGGGGGAGGGGAAGCCCTCGACTTGGCTAGGTAAGGTTTAACATTTGGTTCGATCGTGAATAAAATGAAATCAACACACCCGTTGGTGATAGCCCTCATCAGGGTCGACTTGCCGGTACCGTTCTTGCCGCAAAGACCGTAGCGATGGCCACGCTTGAGACGGAGGGTGGCAGTGTTGAGGAGGATCTTGGCACCGTAGGCCAGGGAGAACTGGCAGTTGCAAAGATCCTCACCCTCCTCATCGTCCTCAGGGGCCTCCTCCTCCTCGCCCTCGGTGGCGGAACGCACAACCCACTCGCGGGTGGCGGTGACAGGCTCGGGGGTAGCGGCGACAAAGCCAAGGAAAGGAGCCAGGGAGTCCCACTGGGGGACGTCAAAGTTCTTAGCGTTGACGAGGTTGGCCGCGAGCTGCGAGGCGTAGACGGTGGCGACATGTGTAGTGGAGATTTCTGAGCCAAGCTTCTTGTAGATGGCGACAAGCGACTGGGCCAGGGCGCTGCCCTCGGCCTGCTTGAGAGGGGGGAGATCGGAGCCATCGCCCTCGGGGACCTCACCGATTTGACGGAGGGTAGCAATGGCCTTGTTGACGACACCACGGGCCTCGGGGTCACCGATGGTCTGCTCGACCTTGATTAGGCCGGGGAGGAGCTTGGGCAGGAAGGGGCGGACAGTGACCGCGGAGTCGACGAGCTTGGACATGTTGTCAACGATGCTAAAAATAGATCAGATTAGTTGCCATGCCAATAAAGCCAATTAAAGTGAAACATACACAGCGACCTTGCGCTTGGTGGCGGTGAGCTTCTCGGAGAGACCGCGAGAGAGAAGGGGAACCATAAGGGAAAGGGTCGGGGAGTCTACTTCGGAAACGAATGTGGTGGCCGAGAGGAGGGCGATGGTATTAGGCACCTCCTCGACGGGATTAATGAGAGCCTTAATAAGAGCCGGAATAAAGCGTTCAATGTCCTTGTTTGACACCAGAGCGGTGGCCTTCGTAAGCGAGTCGCGAGCAGCCTTCTTCACGTCGGCCTTGGTATCCCAGATCGCCTCTGCGAGGATGGGAACGATCTCGGGCATGAGACGGGCCATTTGGACGGGGGCGCTAACAACCAGCTGGTTGAGAACGACGAGAGAACCCATCTTGATCTGCCATTTGCCGGCAGTTTTGATTTCGTGAAGGAGGGCGGGGAGAATGAGGGCAGTTGCCCAGGGGTTCATGGCAGAAACGTATTGCCGAACCGCCTCGACGGCAGCGTTCTTGACAGCGGGCATCTTGTCGGCAAAGGCCTCGAGAAGGGCAGCATAGATACCGGAATCGATGAAAGTAGGCTCAAGGGCCTTGACAGAGCCAGACTTGACAATGAGAGAGATGGCATCAGCAGCGCCCTCGCGGGCAGCGGGTGATTTTTTGTCGGCAAGAGCCTTGATGAGAGCGTCGGCGAAACCGACAGCCTGGAGAGCCGAAGGGCCTTCTTTTTGTGCGACGGCAGCCAGAGACTGGGCTGCCGATTCGCGAGAGGCCTTGTCAGCGACGAAGAGAGCCGCGACGTCGATCTGGCCTTCGACGGGGTTGGCTGCGGCCTTGAGGGACGCAGGAGATGGAGTTGCAGGAGCTGAAGCGGTAACAGCGGGCATTTCTGGTATCTGAAGAGGATTGTGAGTGAGATCCTTGGGAGAGAAAGAAGGGGGGAGCTTGCCTTTGAGGAAAGTATGGTAGATGTCTATGTCGTTACAGGCAGACGAAGGCTAGCAGGAAACAGAGAACGCTCTATATCTACGGTGGCAAAAATGCCTGGAGGCAAAGAGGTGAGTACAGGCGGTTCCAACGAGGCGATGGCGATCTCATTTACCTCTAAGCGGAGAGGGGAAAAGAAGAAAATGCGGAGGTGAAGAGAAAGAGGTCTCGCAATTTTCTTTACATTTTAATCTCCTGAGTCGGACTTTGAAAATTTGCGATGATCGTAGCCCCGTGACATCCGGTGGCGCGCGCAGACTGGGGTAATCCCCGCGAAACAAGGCGCCCTGGTAACATAAAACCCCTTGTATTCAGTACCGACGCTAGCTATTACAGCATCGAGTGTGCTCTCTACTCCTTTAGCTCCCCGTCGGCGAAACTCAACGGTGTAAACGCCTACGGGGCACGGACGGATCAGGAAACGATTTACAAATCATGAGGAGATAAGAAAGCTCACATGGCCACCGCCCTCAAAGTGCTTGCTGTTCGCCTCAACCCAATGCAGACGAAGCGCGTGCAAAAATGCCGATAGGCCCTGCCAACAATAATCAGCATGCGCAATCAAAATATCCCCAAATACCCGATATCGCACCTCCATGACGCATAGAATGCCAATTGTTGCAGACAGCCAAAATAATCCCATCACAATCAATCCAATCCAGCCGGACAGGGAACTCGGCGATAAGTACTCCTCTATAGTCATCGACCACAGCACCTCCGATAGCTGTGCGTGCGCAAGTGACAGCGCCCATAAACGCAGGTACGATGCAGTGTGCGAAATACACCCCAAGCAGAACTCGATTGTATGAATGACTTGATGGATCACCACTTCCCCGAAGTCGTGGTGCTCCTAAAACACGAACGTGTCAACGCCATAAATAACATCACAACAAAATGCGAAAAAGAAAGGGGGTCCTTACATGTTCATCATCGGCATCTTCAACAATCGCTCTCCCGTTGCCTTCTTCCTCGGCCTCAAGGATATCGTCAGGTTCATCCCTTGGCGCATCACCCAGCCCACTGTAGCCTTGACTCTGGATACGGTTCATCTCTTTCCAAGCGATGTACGGTTTCGTAAGTAACAACCAAGGTACGCACACTGCAGCTAGTAGCAGTAGCACCACCTGTACGAAACCCTGCCCGCGATAGAGCCTAAGCTCTGGCTTGATTGTGCCCGGCTCCAAGAACATGGAAATGAGCATATTCAGGAGCGAAGGTGGCTCTAGGGTGCTCTGTGACCAGTCAACGGTCCACTTGTACAAGATGCACAGCGCGAGATACCCGAAAATGGACTGGAGGAAGATCATTTGCGGAATGAAGTTGGCGTAAATATCCACCGGACGCTTAAAGCGGATATGGTTCGGCAACTGCAGACAGAGCGCAAAAGTCATCTATACGAAACGCGTTTAACGATGTCAGAAAATTGTCCGCGTATACTTTCCTTGTAAAAACTTACGTGTATGACGCCTAAAACAATTGACATTTTCATCTTGTACGAGTTCGTGAAAACAAGCATATTCTCTGATCCGTGCCACCCAGGGTCCAGGCCGAACGGGTAGACCTGTCCATTACTGACGCCTGTCACGGACGACGCGTTGGTTTCGGGGAACGTCCATCCCGAGTGCCATATGTGGAGCGATCGCGAAAAGACATCGTTATACATGAGGCCGGTGTACATCGAGAATAGACCCATCAGAAGGATAATGTATCGGCCGCTATGTCATCGATAACGGTTATGAAACGCAAGCACTTCGAAGCCAAAGAAACAACTCACAAAAAGAACTGTCCGATAATCTGTGAAGAACATCATGAATACAAATTCGAGCAAGACGTGCGGAGACCACGACGCACCTCGCCCAAGTCCATCTTGGCGAGTTTCCTTTCAGCAAGGATCATGTACAGTGCTGCACTGAAAATAATAAACCCGTGACCAATGTCGCCGAACATCACAGCAAATAGGAAGGGGAATGTGGTGACCGCAAATAAGCCAGGGTTGACCTCCTGGTAGGCTGCAGTACCGTAACTGTCCATAATGGTCTGGAATCCTTCTGTGAACTTGTTTGTGCGGATAAATGTCGGTGGCGTCTTGCTCGTGCGTAGCTCATGCAAGATTGGAGGCACGTTTGTCCCAGACTCCTCCTGTGATAGATTTGTCAGTTGAACCCCAAAACCAAGAAGGCGGCTTAGCTTACAGTTGCATGTCGCAAGGCCAATTGGATATTCGTGATATCTCGAGTGGGAACCCAGCCCTCCGCAATGAGGGTCTTCCTCCTCACATCGTAGTTGAACAGGTTCAACGTCTCGTAGATCTTCTTCTCTTTCCTAACCACGTCCTGCCAACTGCGCAGACTCTCCCCGAGCTTGACAAGTTCCAGGCGCCGGTTCGCGGCAGTGTTGTACAGTACTGTTCGGAGATCTTCCAGGCGCATAGAGACATCGCGCAACGAGTCGGAGCGCTTGTCAGCGTTCGCGTCGATGGGGTATAAAGTCGCACCCATTGATTCCGCCACCTTGCGAATCTTCGCAAGCAGGGCGTCACCGTGCGCGAAAATGATGAAAACGTTCTTGCGCGTTTCCTCACCGGTGGTGGGATTGACGAAAGGCTCCTCGATGTCGGTGTGGTTCATATAGAGATTGCCACGAAGGACACGCCACAGGACCCGCTCAAAAGTCGGAACACGGACGCGTTCGATGGTACCCGCGACAAATCTGTAAAAAATGGTGAGATTCCAGAGTAGGAAATGAGTCACGGTATCTTACTCGAGATCAAACTGTACGTTGGACGCAGAGTATTGGGCCTCGCGCTCGTCATGCTGCAAAAGAGGTGCAGAACTATCATCGAAGGAGGTCCTAATGGAAGTCTGCTGGCCTTGTGCCTACGGTGCAGTCTCAGTTTGTAATCATTACAATCGAGCGCATACAACTCACCTTGTCGAAAAACACAGCAGTCTCGCGCAGGACATGCCTCGCCTCGATAATCTCTCTGGTATTCTCACTCAAAAGTCGATAGCTGTCGTTCATCTTGTTTAGACGCGACTCATGTTCCGCTAGGGTCACATCAAGTTCGTCGATTGTCTGCGCAGCACGGGGCCCCACAGTGATAAGAGGTGCCGAGTCGTACAGCGGCCGGATAGGAATAACGTCTTTCTCTTTCTCGATTTGACTGGCGAAGAACCGGACACGACGAGCCATCTCGTCGATACGCCGAATCTCTCCGACGAACGAGCGTTGGAAAGGGTTGATATTTGGGTTAAGCTACCATATCGATGGTGTCAGCTGCATCCCGACACCTTGAGAGAATGGATACATACATCTTTGAATTGGACATTTCCTAATTCACCAAGCTCGGCGACTGCGTCATGAGCGACTTCAGTAGGTACGAAAAGTTGTACCAGGCTCATCTGTTCCGAGCCTGTCGCCAGTGTCAGTCGAATCTTGAAGAAAATTCGAGAAGCATTACTTACGGAACAGATTGGGGTATTCATCTGCCATGATGGCCAATGAACAACTTCTGAATGCGATATGTAGTTTCTTTGTCGAGTTTGTATGTCCTTGTTTGAGGCAACAGGCCGCACAAGCGCTCATACTACTCGTATTAAGTACTCTTTACAATGTACTCTACATGTAAGTACAATCATTATTGAATTCATAATACGAATAACAACTTCGTCTGATATGATCAAGCTGGCCAAACATGGCCCATGGCTTCGGCCAGATTTTCTGCTTTTTGAGAAGCTAAGGGGTATTTAGCGCTCAACACACCAAATTGGATCGGAAAGAAAACGAAAACAGAAAATCAGAGAGGAAATAGACAAAGAATGGCTCACCATACTTGAATCACCTTCAGGTGTTCCGACTTGATATTGATCTCGTTTCCAATCTCCACCTTGGAAGGCTTTGTTCAGTCACACTTCCAATGCCCAGAAGCCGGGTCGAAACCTATCACCCCGAACCGAATAACCATGAATCATCTTGAGATACACCCAAGCACAGTATCAAGTACAAGAATCCTCAGAGTGTAATTTCGACATTGCACAATTCGTCCTGACTCTTCGTCAACAGGGTGCCACCTGGGCAATTCTCGGAATCTGGATAATGGGTGGCACGTATAGTATGAGAGCCATCCCGCCGGCACCATCATCCCAACTCGGCGCAAAGTCGATGCGGTAACCCTATCCAAGACCATCGCTTACAAACAGTTTTTCAGAACCCAAGCAGAATTCTCTGAAAGCGGGGCCATCACACTGCATCAACCGAATACACTGTGGTCCCTGGGCGGTATCATGTGGAACCACCAATTTGTAGACGGTCAGGCCCCTTCTACGAGTCCAATCAGCGAATGCAACTTCGCTCACGCTGTTACTCAGTATTACCGGCGACACGGAGGAAGGCATGCGAGACATCCAGAGAGAGGGATATTTCCACACCTGCCGTGAGTGCGCAGAGACAACTGGGAGCGAGGGCACCGAGCTAAATTCAGGGTAGATGTCGTAAATGCCCGGAAAAAACTGCCACTCGATTATTTGGTAAGATCCTGGTACATATGTGGGAATTTTTGAGTGGTTGGTATAAAAGCACGGCAAATACCCACAGTCAATTCCTGTGGAAGAGTGATTACCGCTTTACAGTGCATTGACGATGAGCACTTCTCCCAGTCGAAGATTTCGACCGTAGTATTGTAGGTGTCTGCCCGTACCGCGACGCGGCCAAGCAGATGTCCGCGCAAACTGAGGTGCATAAAAATCCCTTTGGACTGTGCGCAGAATGATCGAATGTGGCTTGCGCGTGAGTATGTATCGTCACCACAGCAGACTTGGACTACTGCCCAAATATGAACGGAATGCGTAGATTCGGCATTCCTCTCTGAGGAATAACGTGTTAGATCCTTGGTTGTACAGCACAAGTTTGATTCTCACGTGTCGGTGTTAAAGCCATTGTAAATGCGAGACTATGCGAGAGTGGGTGAACCAGAGTCAACAACGTTATTGCGATGGTGTGTATGTCTGCACCAGGATGTTGCACAAGTAATTTCCCTGGAGGATTAGAGCTGTCCAGATCATAGACAGTCAAAGAACCTTCATCTTCACCCACAAGCAGCCATCTACCCCCCGGAGTCAGCAGACACACACCACACTTGTTGCAGAGATTGAGGAGGCAGGTACGAGTCGAAGTCGTCATTTGAGACATCCATCCTGCATCGGCACTTGTACGGAATGAGGCCCATCTTTCTAGCTCTGACGCCGAGCAAGTTTTAAAGCCTGTTTCTGTCGGAGAGGCGGTGTAACGATGTCCTGTGCAGTACCGATGGGCCTGGTATCTCCACACTCGAAGCGATCGCGAGAAGGAGCATAGCTTCCGGCAGGTCTAACGAGACTGAATGGAGGGCATATATATAGATATACAGTATCGACGCACCTTGCGAACGTTTCGTAGTGAGTACCAGTCGAATTGGCACATAATCTCTTCCATGATTTCGGGCGGATCAATATCCCGATGCCGTTTTCTGTTATAGGTGACATCCGACAGCGAGGAACTAGAGGTTTGCGAAGATGCCCGTCATTTTTTCAACACTGGGGATGGGTATCTACCAGGGAATGGTATTGGTAATGGATTGGTATGGCCTGGGCAAGGGGTAGACCTGATGCCCTGATGCCGATCTTCGACACTGATCCCACGCTGAACTTGATTGAAATGGTACAGTGATATACATGGTACGAATTGCAACACAAATTTACAGAAAAGAAAGAGCTGTATCAGCGACAGCTACGCCTTTCCCAAGCAAACACTGCACCACGCGTCCCGATCCTTCATCAAAGTGAGGGGGTTCTACATCTATATCCGACCATATATTCGGATACTGCAAGCAGACCGAAAAAATTGCAGGAGGTGTATGCGACCCAACAGCACCTTCATCCTCATCCCAAGAGAATTTAATTCGGAACACAACTCCATCCTCAGAAACAAAAAATATTTTCCCAAAGCTCAGGCCAAAAGCATGAATAGTACCATCCTCCAGCTGGAGAGGAATGTGCGAGAATGTCGACAGAACAAGATATCGAGGGAAAATTCTGGGGTCGTGTGGGATCACTAGGCCACAGATATTCATATCTTCGATAAAAACCAACTGGGTGGACGTCTGATTTGAAAAAGTTGGAGATATTCCGCCTTGACATATACGATGAACATGACATTGGAGGCTCCAAATAGCTTCATTGAAGTCTGTCGATGTATCAGACGGTAATGGTTTCTGGCCGTCGATTGGAACGACGCTGTATATCCGTATAAAGTCGTTGGTGACAACCAATAGTCGGTCTTTAGGCAGTAAGCGAATGTAGTCCTGTACAACGTCAAGTTTCAATCAATTCACTTCAGCATATGTGAAACACGGCTCACAACGACACCGGTGACAACAGTCGATTTGCAGTGAATGGATGAAGACGATTTTGACCAATCGAACACTTCGATACACCAATCCCCCTTCGCAACGATTCGCCCAAATAGATGCCCGCACAAGGAAATATCTAAAGTATCAAACCCTGTGGTGTCGGCATTGAATGTTCGAATATTTTTCGCTTGCAGATATGGCGTATTGCCGTGACCAACCAAGGTTACCTCCCAAACTCGGATGCAATCTAATGCACGGTTAACGTTATGAGTAACCAATCAATGGTCGAGTGGAAAAATCCTCACTAATACTATATTGGGAGAGTGTCAAGTTGAAAGCAAAATAGGGGGAATCCTTAACGTCGGTTGAGAGGTACAATATCTCTTGTGGGTCTGGGAGCTTCAACAGTTCCCTTCCTTCAAGCATAGGGGCATCGAGATCATATGATATTATTGAGGCATCGCTTCCCACAACGAGGAGCCATCTGCCTCCAGGAAGAAGATGTGACGCCTTTGTGGACCTCTGTTCGATTTTACGGAAACGAGTTGGTTTTTCGTTTGGTGAAGACCATCCAGCATCAGCACTAATTTTTTGCGTTAACCATTTCTCAAGTTGGGACGTAGAATAAAGTTGTAGGGGCATCTCTAGACGAATTGTATTATTTCTTTGGTTGATGTATCGACAAACATGACTGCGCCAGATGGCGAGGTCTTTCGAGATCCAAAATAATTTTTTGCAGGTCTATTCCATGATGTGAGAGTGACCCAAGACTTATATGTGACTATTAAGCCAAACCTTTCGCAGTGCCATTAATCCATACCAGTCGACTGATTTCATTATGTCTATGAGAATTTCCACAGGCAGATGCATAACATCAAGGGAGTCGAGGGACCACATATAGAAGCTTGACGTCAGCTTATTATCGTGGCCAATCGTAGGCATTTATTGAAGTCGATTTGTGGGGAGTTGGCTAGACTCAGATCAAGTTGCACACTAGGCAAAGTCACATTGCATGAGTTTCAATACTGATGACTAAGCGTGTCTCACTCGATGGCGTGGGAACAAAATAGCGTCACCTCTTGCATCCAAAAGCACTAGGCTAAAAATAAGGCTGCCAGGGAAGCCTTCACGTCCTCATTGGAAATTTGGAATCTTGGATCCTCGGAAAATCGTCCGGATGGGAGAGTTGATACAAGTCTTCAGCTCTCCACCCAAATCCGTAAAGTAAGAAAGATGGTTACCAGACTCTTGGGACTCCCCCCCCCCGAAATTATTGAAGAGATTGTATGCCAACTCGACTGGTACTCCCTACGAAACATTCTTAAGGTAGGTTAACAATACATATGTATACATGTACACTGAACCCACTTGTGGTAGACCTGTAGGGTACTATGCTCCTTCTCGCGATCGCTTTGCGCGTGGAGTTTCATCGGTACTGCACAGGGCATCGGTACTCCACCTCCCTGACGGCTACAGGCTTGGAGAGTTACTCCGTGTTAGAGCTAGAAAAATGGGTCTCATTCCGAGTAAGTGCCGATGCAGGATGGATGTCTCAAATGACGAAGTCGACTCGTACTTGTCATCCCGAACCTCCCGTTGGCTGTTGCGTTCGCGTGTGTTGTCTGATACCCGAGGGCAGATGGCTGCTTGTGGGTGACATGGATGGCTCGCTCACTGCTTATGACCTCGAGAGCTCTACACCCGAAGGGGAATTACTTGCCTGCGACAGACATGAACACTATCGCAATCGACGTGGTCACCAGTTCTCGCACCCTGGCATTTACAATGGCTCTAACGCCGACAAGTGAGAATCAAATTGATGCGAGGCCAGCGAAGATCTTACTCAGAATTTCCCAGATAGTGTCCACGAATCTATGGATTCCTTTCATATTTTGGCAGTAGTTCAGGTCGGCCACGGTGGTGATGCACACTTGCGCGCAAGCCACATTCGATCATTCTGCGCACACAAGGAGGGGCTTTTCATGGGTCTCAGTCTGCGCGGACATTTACTGGGCCGGGTCTCAATGCAAACACGCAGCTACGACGCCATAATTGAAATATTTGACTGGGAAAAATGCTCATCATCAACGCACTACAAAGCAGTAATCATTATTCCAGGGGAATTGACTGTAGGTTTCGCCAGACCTTGTCTACCACGATTGCTGAAAATTTTCTAGTTGTGTATTCACATACTACCAGGCAATCAAGTTGCCGTCTTTTCCGAGTGTGCTGTCATGATTTACGAAGTCCTCCCTGAGATTGACAAAAAGGTGCCCTCAATACCCATGTTTTCTGCGCATTCACGACAGGTGCGGAGATACGCCTCTCGCTGGATAAATCGCATACCTTCCACGGTATCGCCGGTGATAGTGGGTAGTAACGCCACCGAACTCGCATTCACTGAGCGGGCTCGCAAGGGGAGTCTGACCATTTACAAATTAGTGATTCCACACGACGCCACCCAAGGGCCACAGTGTGTTCAGTTGGTGCAGTGCGAAGGCCCTGCTTTCTCAGCGTTCTGCTTGGGTTCTGAAAAGCTGTTTGTAAATGACGGTGACGGTCGTGGGTACCGCATCGACTTTGCGTCCAGTTGGGATAATGACGCGGGCTGCCACACTATGCGCAGCTGTCATTATGCTGATTACAAGAGTAGCACATTTGGGGACCTGAATTATCATATCGACGAAGAGTCAGCACGAATTGTGCAATTTGAATATTATACTAACCAGATTCTCGTATCCGATACTGCACTTTGGTATCTCTAGCGGCGATATGTTGTTCCTAATTATTGTTTATATGTAATACTATTCAAGTCTCGAACAACCTATGACGGGCAACACTAAGTGCAGAATGGAGGATTTCAGGCATGTAAGTATACTGTATGGCTCAGATCAAACGGACAGATATTAGACTTATTTCTTAGGTTTTACATAGGTCCGAGTAGGGACAAATGCATGAGCATGCAAGTAACGAATGAATGGTCAAAGGGCATCGAGCACAGCGAGTATCTAATCAAAATAAGAATAAGGTGTCCAATGTCAAGTACGCTACAGATAAGGATACAAAGGTATTCGATATTGATGGCGTTTCATATAGATACATCGTAAATTCATGTTTGAACGCAGAAATGAGATATTGTTCAGTCGAGACCCGATTCAAGTTCTCCGTCGTCAGCGAACACCCCCTGCTGCGGTTCAAAGCCCGCAAACCAGGGCAGCATGGAAAATCTGTGCGCAGACATGGATTCATTGAAGTCTGAGTCGTCATCTTCATCTTCACCATCTTCAAGTTCGTCATCATCAAAGTCTTCAACAGCGATATGGTCGTGGAGAATCCGCAGGAGCTTAATGCGTGATCGGCCGCGCTGAGTAGTTGGGTCCGCCGACTGGCCCAAGTAGTGGCAGAACGCGAGGATCTCTTCGTAACTCGCGTTCATAAGTGCAAAGACAAACTCGGCGGCACGCTGTGGCGGAAGGTCGTAAACGTCGGTGGGGTCCCGTTCTCCAGTAAAATCATCGTTGCTGTTGTCGATAGAATCGAAGAAATCGTCCTCATCGTCGTCTTCGAAAACACTCCGTTCGACGTGCTCTGCGTCTCCGGAGATATAATCAGAGGACCGGCGGGTTTGCTCGCCTGCGGTCACCGACGGTGAGGGTGGGACATCAAACCCAGCAGCAGAGGCATATACATCGAAGGGTTCATCCTCATTTTGTGCGCTTTCTTGAGAATAGGTTGATTCCAAAGAGAGCTTCGGAGCGTAGGGAGGCTGCTTCCAGGCGCTTAAAGTATTCCCATCGGGCTGTGCGAGTTGAATTTGGTGCAGAAGAATCAGCGGGAAGATATTGCCCTTGTCGAACAGTTCATTCACAGCTTCGCGAGTGTATTTCTGTGGCGCCCTATACGCGTCTTTGCGGCCGCTGTTGGTCTCGATGAAGCGGGTTACGAACAGATCCTTTAGCTAAGCATCATCAAAATATGGATATCGGGTTCAAAGCAAAAGGACGCACATGCTGTGGAGCGGCAGCCCAGTCTTCTTGAGCGAGGTAATCTTCGGTATTGAGGATGTAGCAGTCCCCGATGTACTGGAAAAATGGACCATCCGGTATTTCAGGAACCGGGGGCCTCTCAACGAAGACTCGGACAGAATGGTTCTTGAAGAAGGCTTGACTAGGAGCGGAAGGGATGGCGGTGACACTGCGGCGGCAGATAGTGTCGCTCAGGCTGGCTGAGATATCATAGTAGAAGAACCCATCACGACCGTACGACAGGAAGCGGTCGCCGACCATAGCGTCGTGGCCAATAATTAGCGCTGGAATGAGGCCACTCTAATGCATGTTCTAATGAATCTTTTCGAATGGTGATTTGTGGAATGCACATACCGTGCGTTCAACTTCCTCCTTGGAGAACAATTCAACGACGTTGATGATACGTTTCCTGGTTGTCGCTGTATCATCGGATCCGATGACTGTGGCCTGGTCTAAATCCTCATACGCGGATTGTGGCTCTCCCCGCAAGCTACTAGTCAGCTCGAGGTCCTGGGGATCGATGTTCCCGAGAACATACGCCATGGCATGCGAGTTTGACTGGGAACGGTGTTGTTCGCTATTCAGGTTGTATGTGGCCATGAGTAACAACGTGGGGTGACTCGATGTGTGTAGGTGGGATTCAGTGAAGGTATACAGCGGTCCCGGCGCTCACTTATATATGTGGTGCATCCTGGCCACCTGGAACGGAAAAGGATCGTGGTGCCAAAGATGGAGGTCAAAGCTCAAGATACCCAAGCGTTAGGCGTGGCCCATTGTTCCTAATTTTCATACACAGTGTTGTAAAGTGACCGAGTTGCTTTCGGCATGGAAAATTGCCATAGCTATTACTGGTAACACCAAGACTAATACTAGGTGTTTGAGGTCGAGATTCCAATAGATAAAATGAAATCTTGAGAGGGAATGGCGGTAATGGCCCAGGCAAAAAGTGCAAGCGCTGAATCCAGTGTGTGACTACCATTGTCACCATACCACGCGATCTAATCTAATCCGACCAAGATGATGGCCGCCGTAATTCAAGCCAAGTATTGACGAGGCGGTGCGGCCAAAATCCCTTCTTCACTCTAAACCACCATGGTAGCCACCCCAGAGGCTTTCCTGCTACTTGCACTACCGAGCACTACTCTATCTTACCAGGGCGCTATCGAGTCTGGCGTGCTTAATCTCGAATGTGTCACAATTCAGATCCCTGATGCGTCCAATCCGAACGTCCAGCGTGATGTTTATCTCGTACTTCGCCTAGGCTCTATAGAGACGCCCATAGACCCTTCCAGAGTCATACAGAGATCCCATGGATCATCTTCAAGGATATACACCTTCCAGCCTACGGAATTCGATCCTACTACACTTACTGTTACTGTGTCGCTACCCCATCCCAAGGATCCGAACCCGACGTTTATGGAAGACTTGGAGACTTTTGAAACTATTCTTAACCAATACGCTGATCTACGCAATGCCTCTATACCTGGGAGTGGCGCCAGCGCCCCAAGCCCCACACCCAACCCCGCGCCTCAGGCTATAGGTAACGGCACTGCCATCGGCTCTGGATTCCCAGGTGCGCATGGAGACCTTCGCGGGCACCTCGTCATCGTCAATCAAGATAACGGCCAGGTGCTGGGGCAATTCGATGACGCCAGGTTCAGGGTGCAGGAGGATCCGCGGCTCCATGAATATGGACACGAGAACGATGCCGTCATCATCGAGGTGCCGGATAATCGACCTGGATACGAACAGGATGCCACGGCGCTGCAGATGTTTGCTCGCGCAGTGCCCCCGGACCAGCAGGACTGGATCACAAAATCTGCTACCGTGGTCAGGTAGGGCCCAAATGCTCTATTTTTCGTGTACCTAAGCTAACTCTGGTTGTACAGCCATGCTATATCTACAACCACCAACCTACTGCTCACAACTGTAACCATGGCGTCGAATTACTACGTCTCCCACTCGACACCCTCGCCTCACCACAGTAAATCTAATCCAGCATCTGGGGCAGGGACGCCAGCACCCCAACCACTGCCGCGTGCACTGGTCTTCCTCACTTCAGAGCAGACGCGCAAGGGCCTCGCAGGTGTCCATGCCGTGAGTGGCCAGGCGGTTAAGGTCAGCACCAAAACCGTTACTGCGGTCGATAACATGATTCGGCGCGCAATGGGCAGCAAGCCCAAGCAGCGACGATTCCTTCCCCCAGAGCCTCCTTCTAACATACCAGGTGCAGGGCCTTCATACCCCACCTACCCCACCGACAAAGGGCCCGTAGGCCCGCCTATGCATCCCCGCGCATCCTCTTTCGGCGGCTCCAATTCATACCTCACTGCTCCGCCAGCATACCCCGGACCGCCCCCGCCACTCGGCGCATACCCTGGAGACAATAAGCCGCCTGTGCCACCCCGTGCGCGTTCCACGTCGCCTGGCCTGCCACCTATGCCTCCGCCCACGATGCAGGGGCCACCGCCGGGAAGCACAGGTGGCTTTTTGCCGCCGCAACCCGGCCCACGTCCGCCGCTATCGACAAGGGAGCGAGTTGTGCTTTCTGCTGACCTCATTCTGTCCACGATCGACCACGAGACGCGCCGCATTCTCAACGGTGGAACAGAGACTATCGGCCATGTGGTGGGGCACAAGTGCGTCGTTTTGCTGTGTGCTCGGATGATTCAAGTTTAACCAATCTTCATTACAGATATGGCCCAGAAGCGGCGGAATCGTCTGTGCTGATGGCTGGCACGGCAAAGAATGTTGCGCTCGTGTACGTCGATATGCGTGGTATGGGTCGGCGGGCGCTGTTGAGGGCCGCAGGGACCCAGTTCGTGAAGGGCCAGTTGTCGGGCAACCCGCCTCCGCTGCCCAAACGATGAGATAGTGGCTTAGACCGTTGTGTAGATATTGGATTTGGATGGAATACCAAGGACACCTATACCCTCTGTATCGTAGAGTACAATGCCGGTTCACAAAACGCGCACTTTCGACGCGCGTGACTTCATAGAGCTCCAGATCTTACCACCACCACTACAGAGCGATGGCCCCCAATACCAGGTTCAGCAGCTATATCAAACCAGGTCTCTTGGAGTTATTGCCACACGATCTCCAGCGCGAGATCCTCGAGACAGCAGCCTACCGCCACCCTCCTTTCGCGCTCACCCTCGCACGCGTCTCCCACGAAGCACAAGGCTGGCGAGTGCCAATGCCTGGCCACACCTACTCATCGAGCTGATCAACGATCATCCAACAGGGCTGATCACTTGATCTACCGCAATCTATTCTTCACGAGAAAGGTAGGCCATTTCAGGAGGGAAGGGGATGGTTCCACCGCGCTGCAAAAATTCGGCGTCGTACTCGAGGCGCGGCCCGCGTCGTTCTTCGCCAGCCATGTGCGGAGCCTCCACTTCGACGGGGACCACTCGTCTGAGAAGATTCTCCCCGTTATCAGGGTGTGTACCGGTGTGTCCGACTTCGGCCTCTACGCAACCATCGGAGGCCCCACCGCTAACGAAGTCTACCGCCTCGTGCACACACTCCCGCTCAAGACACTCTTCATCTCCTCTGCCAACCTAGCTCTGCTCTGCGAGCACGAGCCGGCGACATCGTGCCTCAAAACGCTCCAGCGCCTCGCGCTCGTGGACACATGGACATACCCTGCGCGCAAGTTCCCTGCGCTCACGCACCTGGCGCTCGCGCCCGACTTCGACAGCCTCGCTGTCACCGCAGTGAAAGCTGCACTCGCAATGCCGCAGATCGTGTCCGTCGTCGCGATGCTCACGTACGTCAATACCCCGCGCCAGTCTGAAACGCTTCAGGCGCTCCGCGCGCTCGCGGGCCAGCGCTTCGTGCTGTTCACGCTCCCTGTGTCGCCGACGAGGTACATCGAGGACGATCTGTGGGATCTGGCAAATGAGTATCCGGACGAGGAAACGCAGATCGGTGCGTTGTGTGGTTTCTTTCTTGATTTTGCGGTGCTGGAATCGTTCGCTAATCAGTGTGCTTTCTCAGGAATCCTTGAGGAGATACCGGGCCCGAGGATTCTCTCATACGAAGAGTTCATCGCGCTTGGTGTATAATAGTATACTGTAATAATATGGGAAAAATTGTAACATGGTAGGATTGATTGCACGACTAGGTACTGGCTAAATAACGAAACTTGGTCTAGCTGATTAGTTGACTCAGCCATGGAATTGGAACGCAGTGGTTGGTGACTTGACTTGCGTGATAGAATTTGAAACCCTCGGCCTATTGAAGCGGGAAGATGTCCCACAGTGTGATATGCAAGCGTGGCTTTATTTGGAACCTTCAACTTCAAGCAACCAAACATGTATTTGTGAACATCGTGATCTCTTGAACAGTGGGCCTGGGTTGGGCCCGGCTGCCGCACAGGTAGGCATATGGACAAGTCACAAAATTACTCGCATAGACAGATTATTGACGACTCAATTATAGCAACATGGAGGCTTGAATTCAACGCTTGGTCACCTACATGCATATGAAACCCAGCATCATCCGAGTCTTGCGCACCTGCACACTTTTCGCCTCCTCTATGCCAAACGGGAACCCGTCAACCTGCTCAGTGCCACACCAGTTTAGTGGAAGATCGAATCGGAATCCGGTTGAGAATCGCAGATAACTCGCAGCTTCAAAGGAAGGAGAATCTGTAGATAACCAGTCCACGAAGAATGATAGGATACTCGACTGGGTCTGCGCTGGACACTTTACTGTAACGCAGCCATAGGGCGATATACGGCGTATCTGCCAGTGACTTTACTGTAGGTAAAGTTCGAAGTGTGCAGCTACATCAAGACCAACTGGAGTTCGAGCTCTTCTTCGGGCTCAAGCCCAGTTGCGGGCGACGCACGACGTTCTGTAGCGTCCTCTACAAAGTTATTGAAGTGCGATGAATTGCTTACTATCTAACAGAACTCCACTAACATGCATTCCGCTACAAACAGGTATGATATTTCCCGCTCCAGAACGGCCGCAAACTATTCCATTGCAAAATCGCCATTACCTTTTATGCGGTTACTTCCGATTCGAATAACTACAAGCTTTAGGACCCGTGCCGTTGCCACGGGGGGTTGCAGTTGTTGATCTTATTTTATTATGTCTTATTCTTCTCTATGTATTACTCTACACCTGCTTTGTGGCAACAGCTACTCTGATCTTTGCAATAAGGGTTATAGTGATTGGGGGGGAACCCTGGGGGTTTCCCCCCCCCAAACCCCCCCTTGCCTGTGGCATGAGCATGTTAGATCTTTGCATTAATAGTGATATAGTAGTTGAGAGGG
>JABCKI010000025.1:0-67309 GCA_018282025.1 Sphagnurus paluster | reverse complement strand
ATAAGGACATAGGAGGACGAGGTCACGCAGGTGCGCATATAGTCAGCCTAGAGCCTTCACCAGCATGAATGGATCTCATTTATAGATATAATTCCTGCTGCCACACCGTTTCAGCGCGCTGGTGAGCCCGGCCTTTCCCTTCAAGTACATTACACCACTGATGTTTCTCATAGGCTTCCGTCGATTGCGAGCTTCAAAAGGGTGGCCATGAACACCGCACATGGGCATTGTACTTATTGCACCTATACGCACCCCTAGTTTCACCCTCGTAGACGGTCATATAGTAAATAAATATAATATAATATAATTGAATGAAAACTAAATTCGAACTGAACTGAGAATCGAGGCTGATTGAAGCTGAATTGAAGCCTTGATTCTTTCTCGATGTCACTCGATACCACTCCACCCGACTGAATAAGTGGCTCAAAAATCGAGTCTCGTTGAGTCACTTCGAGCCAAATCGAGGCAATTTGGGTGGCCTCGATTTCTCTTGATTTGCCTCGATCCGGCTCAACCGGTTTTTCACTGGGGTTCAACGTTCAACGTTCAACCATGACTGATGTGACTTTGACGGTGCCTGACGAGATACCGGGGTGACGAATGTGCGGGGTAGTATAGTATAGGCTGTGTCGAGGCGTTGAAAAGTTGAAGTTCAAGGCAGGCTTTCACCAAAAATAATGCGAGATGAATGAATCGAATTCTATGCTAGTAGTGGTTACAATGCGGTCATTATTTTTGTGTCCAATAAAGATGCAGCGAAGATGTCAAGTAGGCATATGATACAGATTAATCAACCTCTTCAACACTGGGGCCGTCCTCGGCTCCAGCGCCTGGGAAGCCACCAGGAGCACCGCCAGGGAATCCGCCCGGGGCACCGCCAGGGAAGCCGCCCGGGGCACCGCCAGGAGCGCCACCAGCACCGTAAAGCTTCTGCATGATGGGGCTGGAAAATATGTTGAAAAAAAGTTCATCTGAAAATGAATGAAGGTGTACGTACTTGGCAATAGACTCTAGTTCTTTCTGCTTCTCTTCATATTCCTCCTTGGAAGCTTCTTGAGAGGCGTCAAGCCATGAGATTGCCTCGTTGACGGCGGTCTCGAGTTTGGCTTTGTCACCACCATCAAACTTGCCGGCGAGCTGCTCATCGTTGATCGAATTACGAAGGTTATACGCGTATGACTCCAAACCGTTTTTAGCAGTGATGCGGGATGCAGCAGCTTCGTCCTCAGCTAAAGGAAGGTAAGCGTCCAGGTAACAAATTAGCATGGTAATAAAACTCACCCTTATACTTTTCGGCCTCCTCAACCATGCGCTCAATCTCCTCCTTCGAGAGGCGACCCTTATCGTTGGTGATAGTGATGCGGTTGGATTTTCCGGTCGTCTTGTCTGAGGCGGAGACGTTGAGGATACCGTTGGCATCAATGTCGAATGTAACCTCGACCTGGGGAACACCACGAGGTGCAGGGGGAATTCCGGACAACTCGAACTTGCCGAGGAGGTTGTTGTCTTTGGTCCGGGCGCGCTCGCCCTCATAGACTTGGATGAGGACACCCGGTTGGTTGTCGGAGTATGTCGAGAAGATCTCAGACTTCTTGGTGGGTACGGTCGTGTTGCGCTTGATAAGGGCGGTCATGACGCCACCAGCGGTCTCAATACTGTGGATATTAATCAGAAACAGACAGAGGTAAAGAATGAAAAAATCAACATACCCAAGGGACAAAGGAGCCACGTCGAGGAGGAGGAGATCCTGGGTCTTCTCTGAGGTGTCTCCGGAAAGGATGGCAGCCTGCACAGCGGCACCGTAAGCCACGGCTTCGTCGGGGTTGATGCTCTTGTTAGGCTCCTTGCCGTTGAAGAAATCGGACACGAGTTTGACGATACGAGGGATACGGGTGGAGCCTCCAACAAGGACGATTTCATGGACGTTGGACTTGTCGATCTTTGAGTCGCGGAGAACCTTCTCAACCGGCTCGAGAGTACCGCGGAAAAGATCCTGGCACAGTTCTTCGAAACGGGCACGAGTCAGGGAGGTGTAGAAGTCAATGCCCTCGTATAGGGAGTCGATCTCGATAGAAGTTTGGGTAGCAGAAGACAGGGTGCGCTTGGCACGCTCACAAGCAGTGCGGAGACGGCGTACAGCGCGCGGGTTGGAAGAGAGATCTACATATATTGTTAGCCTTGTGCAGTTCAAAACAGAATACCATGACACATACCCTTCTTGTTCTTGCGCTTAAACTCTTGCGCAAAGTGGTTGACGAGGCGGTTGTCGAAGTCCTCACCACCCAAGTGGGTATCACCTGCGGTGGCCTTGACCTCAAAGATACCCTCCTCGATGGTCAGAAGGGACACATCAAAGGTTCCTCCACCTAGATCGAAGATAAGGACGTTGCGCTCGCCAACGACCTTCTTGTCAAGACCGTATGCGATGGCCGCAGCGGTAGGTTCGTTGATAATGCGGAGGACGTTCATTCCGGAAATCGTCCCGGCGTCCTTGGTAGCCTGGCGTTGAGAGTCATTGAAGTACGCAGGGACAGTAACAACAGCGTTGTTGATTGTCGTGCCGAGATAAGACTCAGCAGTTTCCTTCATCTTGAGTAGAACCATAGAAGAGATTTCTTCGGGAGACTGTCGAATATGTACATTCAATACACTTTGATTTCAATATGAAAAAAACTTACAAATTCCTTCTGCTCGCCGCGGTACTCGACTCGGATGTAGGGCTTTCCCTCCTTACTGAAGACAGTGAAGGGGAAGTGCTTCATATCCGACTGTACTTCGGCATCATCAAATTTGCGTCCGATGAGACGTTTCGCATCGAAAACGCTGGATTCGAAAGATCAGTAAAAGATCGCAACCCAAGAGTAAAAAGATCGGACGTGTTGTGAGGGTTCATGGCGACCTGGTTTTTGGCGGCATCACCGATTAAGCGTTCACTCTCCGAGAACGAGACATAAGAGGGAGTTGTCCTATTACCCTGGTCGTTGGCAATGATCTCAACACGATCGTTTTGCCAGACACCGACGCAACTAAAGAATGGTCAGTCTGGGAGTCGGTCAGAGACGAGTTGGGCGACATACGAGTAGGTGGTGCCAAGATCGATACCGATGGCTTTCGAGGAAGACATTGTTGATTATATGAGAGAAGAGGAAATGTAACGATTGCAAATTTCGCGTCTCATCTTTATACTTGCTCTTTTGGAAAGAGCGAGAATCTTCGAAGAAGAACCCTGACGAATTCTCTGGAAGTTTCGGGCATCACGTGACACATTTAACGTCATCGTACCTGACTTGAAATTTACGAAGAATTGTGATAAATCGTATTCAATGCATGGATATTCCTTTTCCGTTACTATTTGGCATTTACAGAATCGAAACAATAACAGATGGGAGAGAGGGCGAAAAGTATTAAGCATAACATTCGCTCATACACCTTCTCGACTATTATGCATACCAGGCGCATCATCAAGGCTGCGATGGGCTTGTAGATCGCGTAGAACAGACGGGTCAACTAAAATAAATAGTTAGACAAGAGTTCCTTCTGCATCAATGATTAGCTTACCTGGAAGAACACTCTTTCGGCGAGAGTGCAGACCGGTGGGGGAAAGGTCACTTCCGATCTCGGGCAAAGGTCGCTAGAAAGCGGCCGATATTAGTACACTGTCGCAAAGGTGATCAAGAAGTCATACGTCAAGACCCGGATCTGCCATAGGTACCCTCTCAATACCATGTTCGTCAAGATCCCCAGGGACATCATCAATGGACGCGGCGTTGAGTTCCATCGACAGGGACAGAATATCGACATCATCGATAGGTGCCGGCGGGGGTGGAGGGGGGTGTGGAATCTCGACATAACCGGAAGGCAGTTTTCCACCAGGCGCATTTTGGACCGCCTTCTCCCTCATTCGCTGCCAAGCTTCATAACGATTGACTGCGTGTTGTTGCTCCCTATCTGAAGTATCAGCTAATTTGATTTTGGAAAAAAAAAATCACACACTCGACTTTACGTCGTTTATACTGTTGCATTGCATCGTCGAAGAGATCTGGGTTGATCTCCATGAACAATTTGAGTGCGTTGTATACCATCCCGTGAATTGTCCTTCGAAAAAAGATCAATATGGCTGCTGGGTCCTAGACAAAGAACTCACCGGTTCCAATGTGATTTGGAATTTGTATACAGCGCCGGGAAGACGATGGGAAGGATCACCGCCAGGTTGTCACTCATCAGATTGACCACATATTCGTTGTTCCAATACAGCAGCGCTCTCTCCGCCACCTGGAAATGCTGACTGTTGATGCAGCGGGCAAGTTGTTGGAACAGAGCGACTTGGATCTTTTGAAATTCAACCGGATCCGTAACGTCCAAGACCTCCTCCACTTCGTTCAAAAACATTACTTCCTTGGGCGAGTTGACCTTCGGCCAATATTTCAAGAGTCCCATCATCACCTCCTCTGCCAGCATCAGGTCTTTTTCCAAGAATTGAACGACACAATATGCCAGCTGGGGGTGATAAAGAGAAAGACTTTTAACTTTGTGCAGGGGAATGAGAACACGCGTTAGGAATGTCTTGTGCTCTTCTTTGAGAGGTAGGGCGAAGCCGTTGATGATGGATCCCAGGATTTCAAGGAGTTCAGCGATGCCGTTGTGACGTTCCGTCTCATATATGAACCGGAAGAAGACGTTGTTGATTGACCGACGGATAAACGCACGTAGATTCAAAAATTTGCCATAGATACGGTGAAGGGTGGTCTTGAGAAAATCGCGCTCGCGCGGGTCCTCAGAATCGAAGAGCTCAAGTAGATTGAGTACAAAGGGTTGATCAATGTAACGTTTCGCCATGTTGGTGTTGAAATCCGGACTTTCGACGAATCGCAGGAAGAATTCGTACACGATTTGAAGGTGAGGCCACGCGAGCTCCAAGACTGGTTCATCCTCTTCCGGATCGAACGCGTCGCCTGTAGGATTCACGGGAGGGGGTATGGAGCGGAAGAGGTTTGTCGCAAACTAAGATTTCGGTGAGGATACAGTTTACGCGAGCTGTTCATTGAATACTTACCATGTTAACAACCTCTGGGTATATATTCTCCGTTATGACACTACGTTGAGTCGTAATGTATTCCAGCATTTCGTGCAGTGTTTGTGCCTTGATCTGTTTACCTTTGAGCTCTGCGCTCGCATCGTTGAAATCAAATAGGACGCGACATTGGCGCAATTTATTGAGGAATAGCTGCGGCCGTTCGTGCGGAGGGGTTTCTATGGAAAAGTGACAATGAGAACGAGTTTGAAAGCCGTTTTCCGTTATATTTACCCATAAATGGAGGGAGACGTTCTATCTCGACTTTCTCGGTGACCACAAAGCGGCTACTGCGCTGCTTTCGTGGCGGCTTACCGACCATCGGAATGGTATCCTTGGGACCAGCCCGGAGACGATTCAAAGTTGATGCACGAGGTGGAGTTGCATTTGAATGGTCAATGAGAGAATGCCTTTCGGTAGAACCATTGAACTGCGCTCGCGCTGACGGTTCAGAGGATAGGTCGGAGCTCACAACCACGATAGGAGGAGCTGGGGAGCCAGGATCGCCAGAAGATCTTCGATCGGGAGTGGTGACACCAACAGTAACAGGAGAAGATGATCTATGAGATGAAGAGGGGCTTTGGGAGGGTACAATATGTTGACTCGGATTCAAGTGATTGGAGCCTGAGCCACCAGGGGTGGGCAATGGTTTGGCGGTATTGGGCGGGGGAGCCGGTGGCACAGCATTGGAATTACTGTTGTTAGATTTGGATTCTTTTTTGAAGGAATTGGAATCCTGTGAACTCTTTCTACCGAGCTAGATCATGAAGCAAATAATCAGTGGGGATGAACACGTAGGATGAAGATCACGATGACTGACAATGGTCTTCTTGAGATTTTTCATTGTCAAGATTGAATATGAGCCACGATAGCTGATGGCTTACGGCGTTGACAATGTTGGACGCTGTCGCGACCGCTGTTAGAATCGATGGACAACGAACGTGTGACAGTGGCATTGACGTGACCAGGACGTAAACAGTCACACTTCCGCACGAGTGTATCTTACGCAGTCTACCCATCACAGATGCGCCAATCTTTAATGCTCAACATGATAGAAACAACTGCAGTGAACGGTCAGAACATATGACTTACTGCTTGCCTACAGGTGTAGGAGTTATTTCTGGCACCGGAATGGCTGTCACGGAACATGGATCACGTGGTCATGGGACCAATTGTTACTAGCACTACGGTCGCGGTTATCCGCTCTCTTCTCATCCCACTCAGCGTTCGAACAACATGGCTGGTAAGTTCAAGCCCCAGATCGCATAAAAACTCTGTCTCATCCAGGATCAGCCATTTATGCAGTATATACCTCACCAACCCATCCTCCCATCCCTAACCATCTCCCAACCTTGATTGTAACTCCCCATGGTATGTCCCGATCCTCTTGTCGTTGCTGAAATGCTTAAATTTACTAGGTCAACCCTCTAATATCCTGTATTCATATCTGCACACAAACTTTGTAAGGCATACCGCATAACATAACCGCTATTCACTGCTCACTTGGAGTCATCAGAACACAGAGAATTATCTTTTAACACCCTCTCCACAGGGCGATCTATGTGTCGCCAAGCTATTTCCACCCCGCAAAGAAGGGGGGAAAACATCTGCATCTGACCCTGGACACTCTTCTGCCTCTTCTCGGGTTGTCCGTTGTGAGGCCTCGCGGAATCTAAAATGGTCTATCGCCAACACAGGCGTCATTTCTCCTATCTACAAGCTTTCATTACCCTCTCCCGACTCTCCCGATCTCCCCCTCTTCCAAATCTCCAAACCTAATCCCAACGCTGCATTTTGGAGCATGTTCTACTTCGCATATGCCGGTCACAACATACCCCCGAAGAGAATCGAATTTGGCAAAATTCAGAAGAATCCAGCTGGCCCAAATGGAGGTGGTACCAGAATCAGCATCACCGGCAAGACACCTGAGGAGAAGGCAGTTTGGCAGACCTTGGGAGAGGGAAATGAGGATTGTGTTGAATGGGTCGTTCTCTGCGCCGCGTTGAATCTGCTGGAGTGAGTTGAATCTATCTTACTTTGTTCTTTTCCTCATAACCTGCCAGTGATGAGATTATGAAAGCTGCAGAGAAGAACCCTCCACCTCCCGCCCCGGCCAATAGTGGTCGCCCAGCGCCCGTCGCTCTCCGCGACCCTGGCCCTGCAACTGGAAACTCTTCCGGACCTGTTGTTCGCCCTCCCCTACAACAGCCTCAGCAGCGTGCTCAAACGATGCCAATGCCTGGAGGTCGCCCTCCACCGCCTTCTGGATTCATGCCAGGCCCAGGTGGACAGCCACCACGTGGATATCCACTTAGCCAAGGCCCCCCGCCTGGACAGTTAGGCTACGGTGCTCCTCCGCCTCAAGGCTATGGCCCTGGTCAACGTCCCCCACCACAGATGCGAAACGGACTGCCAGCGGGACCTGCGCCACCTGCTGGATACCAAGGACGCCCGCCGACGCATACGCAACAGCCCCCACCACAGGGGCAGTTTCAGCAACCACCTCCACAGATGAGCACACAGCCCCCTCAGAACCAGATTCGCAGATTTTGAACTACGTTGACTACGATATCCATCCACCTCGGACTGTAACCTTTTCCTTGGGCTTCTTGTTGTTTTCGAAGGCAGTTGTCAGTTTTATTGGACTTGTGGTCTCTTCAACATATTATGACAGAAGAAAGATTCTCTTCTCTGTATTTAATACTCGTGTCTTACGACTGGGTTTCTAAATACAAGACATTTTGTTACTGGGATGATGATTTATAACGAAAGTTTACTGCTTGACGAGCTTCTCCAGTGCGTCCATGGAATAGGCTGTTGTACGTTTCAGATGATGGTCAATATTTTCGTGACAACACTCACATTTGGGGCGCTCGAGAGGAAGACCAAGAGCCCGAGCCCAAACAAGCTGAGTGAGCGCACCGAGGGCTAGAAAAAGATGTTTGTGATAAGAATATATAAGTAAAGACAATCCTAGATCATGCGCACCTCTGGAAACACCAAAGATGACAGTGTAGTACTTGAATTCTGTGAATCCGTAATGGTACAGGACGCAGCCAGAAGTGGCATCGACATTGGGGTAGGGGTTCTTAGTCTAGCCGAGCATACTTGTCAGTCAAGCAAGAATTCAGGTCAGACGTATATCCCCGACCTTTCCGTGCTCCTTCAGGACATCAGGGGCAACCTCGGACGTCTGTAAAGAGGGATGTGAACTCCACCATAATCACAGACAAGAGCGTCAAACCTTGTTCACGAGCTGGATAATAGGACTGTTCTTCAACTCGGGTCGAGTATTACAGAATTCCTGGAGCGCAATGAAACGAGGGTCGGGGTTCCTCAGGACGCCATGGCCATATCTATCATCAAGATGAGAAAATATAAACCCAGGTAGAAGAATAAGACTCACCCAGGTACCACTTGCCCACTCTTGAGTGTCTTCCAAAGGTAGCTCTTGATGTTTTCCTCAGAAACATCAGAGCCGATCTCCTGCTGCATAGCTAGTTGCCACCTTAAAACTTCCTGGTTGGCAAGACTATACTAAATTCAATCGTCTTGATCAGTCTTTTTCAAAAAATCAGGAAATACCCGTGAAGAGGTCCTGCAAGAGCAAACAGGGCAGCGGAGTAGGAGAGGTAGGGATCAGAGAGTGTTGACCCAACCAAGTCTTGAAATCGAAATGGTCAATGGGTAGGGACACTGTTACCAACATGAGGATACGTACGAGCTGTGTGTGCGGAAGCATTGCCTCCCTCGTGATCACCGTGCAGAGCAATATAAAGTCGGAGGTATTCGGTTATGCTTTGGTTATCGCCATATCCCAACATGTTCGAGTAGTTTCCTAGAGAAGATCGGCTTAGGCATTTAGCTCATAGTCAAGTAACTTACCAACGAGATCGAGATCTTTATTGATCGCTGGTAGAGGAGTGCCAGGCTTATATACGTTGCGGTAAATACGCGCAGCGAGGGCAGGTAGCCGGGCAATGAGGTCAATGCAGTCATCCAGAGTATGAGTCCAATATTCGCTCTTCTTCATTCCCTTCTCATAGGCAGCCTGGAAGGAGCTGTCATGATTCAAAGCAGCAACACCCATACCGAGTTGGGTCATGGGATGGAGAGTTGTAGGAAAGCTGGAGGGGAATGAAATAATTAGTGTTGGATAAGACATTAGCTGCAGCTCTCACGAGTCGATCAGTTTCTCCACATATGCAGGCAAATCACCTTTCTCAGCAAGCTCTTTAGACAACTGCTTTGTCTGCTCCGGAGTAGGAACCTGGCCGGTAAGCAGGAGCCAAAGCATACTTTCTGCGATGATCTCCTTGCCACCAGGTGCGGAAGGGAGTACCTTCTGGCACTCAGGAATGCTCAATCCGTGGAAGCGAATACCCTGGTTGGTGGCATATTCATATGCGGACAATAAAACACATGGGGAGGTACCTACTTCGTTGGGGTCCAGTACGGAGGCATCCCAGAGCATGGCCTTTAGGCCACGCATACCACCAATGATGTTCTCAACCTATAAATGAAGAACAACGCGTCGGAAGTAAGGAAAATGTCGCGGTCACAGTACGTACCTTGACTTCTCCGACCACGGCTTGTCCATGTTCAGTTTTCTGTTGAGAAGATGAATCGACATGCTGAGCCAATTATGTATTATCCATACCAGCTTCTTGAGTTGCTCTTGCTTGGCTGGAATGACCTCTTGCAATGTCTCTTTCAGGGACTGGAAGATCCTCCGGGGTCAGAGAAACTATTTGCCGGAAAGTATGTGGGGTACTACCTTGGTAGAGGCAAGTCTTCTGCCGAGAAAGCTGGTAGGAAGACGAGAGAGGCGAGCACGGGCGAGCATTTCGAGTGGATGGTGACAGAAAAAAGCCAGATGGACAAGAGTTGGTTTGAGAGTCTTAACTACCACGCGCCGTCACAGAGTTGTACCGGACGGAGATGATCCGGTAAACGCATGACCCCGATATCTGCTTGGTACTAGCCTCCCCTTTAATCAGACCCAAACACGACGCCAGCGCAACATCACTGAACACGTCGATACATCCTAACGTCAACGATCTCCTTAATGGCCTCCGTATTCGTGCCAATCGCGTACGTTATAATCGTCTTTGGTGGCCTGTTCATTTTCAGTTACTTCTACCGCAAACACACCTCCAGTATGCTTCCCTGTTCACTTCATCAGTAAACTATCATTAATTGCGACCTTCAACAGCACAAGTATATGAACCATACTTTCCTTCACATCCAGAACGCAATGCATACGTGACACTCCTTCAAAAAACAGACCCCCCAGCATCTGATTCTCTTCTCAAATCTGCGCTTGTCCGACGTGCCATGGCCGACGTACAACGGGTTATGCGCATACGCGAGGACAAGCCTGCACTTCAAAACCTCCTCCAGAAGGGCTCCATAGGGGATAACCTGTGGAACAGCATCATAAATGCCGAGAAGGAGTTAGAGGCCGAGATCATGGAGGTCGTCGCTGAGGCAAATTCGTTTGTTGAGGGATGGGGTCAGGTTATTTTCCCCACCGCCAACGAGATGATAGCCAACGAAAAAATGCGCGCCACTTTCGAAAACATCCCTGAGGTCAAGGCAGAACTAGGTAACTAAATACCGACAATATTATGCCCGAAGTAACTTTCCCTCGTCAGAGCTGAAATATGACGTCAAGGCCAAGATTACTAGCACCGTTGGAGGCCCAAACGAACAATCCAAAACTTTGAATGGCCTTCTTTCCCCGACAAGACCTGATAGCGCTGCATCCAGCGACGCAGAGTCCGGGAAACCTGTAAGTTCTCTTGGATGAGTTTCCTTGTTGACCTCATCCTGACACATAGTTCACAGGGGAAAAAGCGGAAGTAAGGTATATACCAGTCTACCTATGTACATATCACTTCAGCGATTCGGATAGTTTTGTTGCATTGAGAGAATTTGGTGTCGTACGAAAGTTTGAAACGAAAAAGTACAATTGCAAAGGGGGAAATAAAATGAGATACACTCCGTATCCCATGAATGTGTACAATTGGCCTAAAGTTAGCCCCTGATGACGATAGCCTTCTCTCCTGCTCCTGCCCTCGTCTTGCCAGTCTTATCGAAGTGATCTAAACCAAGCGCATCCTCGGGAGCGAACTGGTGCTCATAAATGGTATCATCTGACATATCATAAGTGAGAGATGTAGGAACATGCTTCAAAATACTTACCATCTTCGATATAGGAGGGTTGTTTGAATGTGGAGACTTGGATAAGGGCAAAGCGATATTTTGTGAGATCCTTGTCGGACACCCCTATTCGTGCCTGTAGCCGTTTCTTGGTATCCGCAAACTTCTCGCCCTGTTATCCGAAATGGTTAGATGAAATAAAAATTGCAAGTGATTGAACAGGAAAATACCCGTTTGAGAACAAATTTGAACGGAATACCATGGGTCCGAGTAAGCTGGTTGTAAAAGTGGAATACGCTAATAACTTTGTCTGAGTCATCAGCCTCAAGTTCTTCTCGGGGGATTTCCTGAAACACGCTCTGTAGTGGTCCACCAGGACAATAAAGATCACTCACCTCTGCGTATAGCTCCACTGGGTCTGGAATGTTGCCGATCATCTCAGAACCGGTGAACTCCTTCTGAGTCTTACCGTCCTTCGAGATCTCGAAAACACGGATTTTACCTGTGCCACCGGATGTCAGTGTTACAAGTTTCGCGAGATTATCTGCGAGGTCGTGGACCATGCTTGTTTTCGGCAGGAGGAAGGAGTGTATGGCCTCCTCCTTATTATGAATTCCAGTCCAGATAACCTTCAGGCTACGCTTCGTCTCAAGCTCGACTATACTGATATCCAGCTTCTCGTATAGGATGACTGTCGTTGTCGGATTGATGTACGTTGGTGCCATGATCTCCGCTATGCTCTGGTTCAGTGACCTCTTGAGAACCGATTTAGGTGAACCGTTGGTCGCATGGGTGGTGGTGAAACGCAGTTTTATGGGGTCATGTCGTAGGTATTCGCCGGCCTTTGCTGACATCTGTGAAGTGGGCTAGTTCAGAGGAGTGGTTCAAAGATGGGCTGGTAACGCATACTGTGTCGTAATTCTGCTTCTTGCTCAGGACGAGGTTGAATTCTGGATGGTCGTGGTCGGGTTCTTCTAACTTCGGCCTGAAGATAATCATCACACGATTTTGCAAGAAGTCGTAAAACTGGACTGGGTTAGAGTATAAGCCCTGGCTTTCTAGATCGTGTATCCTAATCAGAATAGTTAGCTAGTCAAAAAATATCAGATAATGACGAATCTCACTCCTTCTCAGGCAAATCCACTTGGAAACAGATAACGTCACCGTCCTGAATCTCGCTTTGAGAAAAGGAAAGCTTAGGTTTCATGAGCTCAATCATCCCAGGTTTGATTTCCTGTAGTGTGAAAGATTCAGCATAAATTATCTGGGGCACCGATGATGTTTGTGTCACCTCATAGAGCTTCAAAGGAGTTCCAGGTGTCCAACGCATCCGTTCATTAATAACGATAGCGAGGTCGCCTACTTTGCTCGTCCTCAGCATGTACGTCTTCCCAACGCCGAATAGCGTTTGTTTAGATGTGTCAAAGTGTTTGAGGAATATCATGATAGATTGTTGAGGGGGATCCGGCTGCGAAGGGGATGGTGAGTTTTAAGACACAAATATATTGTTTGTATATACCTTGGCTGGGTCAGGTATGACATCAAGATATAAGCGGAGATCGTTTTGTCTTGCTGCCATGTTGTTTCTGATGACCTCGACAGCTAAATGCAAAGGTAAGAATAATTAGAAACATGTCGTTGGTGACCTACTTAATGTCGGCTCGTTCTCTGGAATGTGGGTGTCCGGGCGAACTGTCTTGTTCTGACGATTGACTAGGACCCAAAGGCGGATTTGACTTTCAGGATAGTTGAAATGCGATGCTACACGACTCTTGAATGTTGTATACGTCTCTTGCTTCAGAACGCGGAAGCTCGGCAGCTCGGATGGAGGCCAATTCTTTTCATCGAATGTCGCCAAGTCGAATCCTTCGTGTTTGGCGAATGTATCGTCTGTGATGACCTGTAAAAGCGATCTCGGTTTAATATGTTACTACACTAGTGAATAGACACACCTTCGCTGTCAAGAAAAGATGCTGCTCCTCGCGTTCCCTCTTCTTCGCTTCTATCTGTAGCCGTTCTTCATCAAGGCGGCGCTCTATGGATGAGCGTAGTGGTAGTGGTTAATTTTATCACTCGGGCGTATAGAAGTGCATACTCACTCAGGTGCGGAGGTGTGTCCTCGTCTGTGAAAGGAGCTAAAACTTCGTTGATTGCCGCCTCCCGAATATATACCAGCATGTAAGCATTTGTGAAGCGTTTCATCGTTCGTACTTGATTACGTTGCAGCGACTGGGGCACGCCATTGAGGGCTTCACCTCCGTAGTTTTCCTCCAGGACTTCCTTATCAGTGACGGGGGTGACACGATCATCGTCAAACTTCAACCATCTTGTTTCACGATCAGGTTTGATTAGGGCAAAGTAGTGGCCGCCGTGCAAGTCTCCAGAGTGCACTAGAACACCATGCAGCTTGTACACCCAAGGTTGAGAACGGTCAGCGCTGGCATCCAGGAATTCATCCAAGTCAATCTCGAAAGGGAACTCATGCCGGTCGTTAATCTTCACCATTGAGTCCCGCTGGATGTCGTACTCAAAGCGTTTGAGTTGGAGATGGAGAACTGGGGGGAAAGACTCAAATATGATGCCTTTTTTGGCATCCTGAAGTCCGAGCCCCTCGGCTTGGTACTTATTCTCACCATCAAGCATCTCAACAGCAACGTAATCTTTGAAGGACTCATAGAGATTCTTCATGTCCTTGACATTGAGTTGAATATCTACAATCCACTATGAGCAACAACTCAAGACTTCAGGCAAGAGACACACCATTGAACTCTTCGATCCTGGACGACTCGTAATCCACATTGACGCATTTGATGTAACTCTTCATTTTGCCCACGAAAAGTTTCGCAATGGCACCCTCGGCCTTCGTGCCCTAATTAAAAAAGCTTTAATCGGCATCAACACAAAATTTGAATATCAAACCTTCATCTTCGATTCTAATTTGTCTTGTAGGACGCGATTAAATTCTTGTACATCATGTTGTAGGAAGGAGTCAAGTGACTTCCAGCCAAAGGATTTAGTTAGTTCCGTTGTACCTATTGGAATGAGACATTACTGTCACCAGAACGTTGATATAAAAAAACTAACCAACAGGCTGATCGGAGGTTTGAAGGTGATAAAACACCCGCTGTAAAGCTAGAGCAACACTCTCTGTGGGGTGTTCATCTTCAGTGGGAATTTGGTATACGGCCTAAAATGAAGGCGTTCTGAAACGGTCAAAAAGACACTGTTAAGGATTCCGTCACTCACCTTTCTGAAATAACGTGTGCAGTAAAGAGATTGGAGCAGAGAATTCATGTAGCAAGTGGCACCTTGGTTCTTGAGTCCAACACAACCGGTTTCTTTCTTGGAATCGTAGCTAAATGTCCATTTAACACCCATAAAATAGCTGGAAAGAGGGTGACGAACTTGACGAAGTTGTGCCACAACACACCAGTTGGATCTTCCAAAACTCTGACAAAAACCGTGATATCGGCTGATTCGTCCTCAATAGTAGCTCGTAGGTTCCCCTCCTGAACATTGAAAAGTTTTCGCAGTTCACTGAATCGTGTAAAACCCCAGTCACACTCCTCCGAAATGAAACGGTGGTGCGCATCTAAATAAGCCCATGGTCAGAACTTGAGTCTAGAATCAAGGGCTTAGACTCACGGCTTACAGTGAATACTGTTGGATCGTGAATGTTGGAAATAACCAGAGCAAACTGTGCACATGCGTGCCATCCGTCAGGAGCTTTCTTAGGTTCGGCATAATCCAGGTATACTGAAACGGTATCATTCGGTGGAGCATTGGAGTTCCCGAATGGGAAAAGGAGTATCCTCCTTCATAGAAATAGGGCTTGTTAGTGAGCTCCAGAGGAATTGATCTTGATGCGACCCAACCATTTGTGACCGCCGCATTCAAACTCAGGACTCGTGAGTTTCTTATCAAGCTTCTTCCAGTTGGTCAACCGCCAGGTAAAAACCTGGAAGTCTTTGACGTCGTGCCCTAGGTCTGGCATATGCTTGGCTGCAAAGGCTTCATCTGAACCGCGATGACGACACTGTAGTAAGAAAAGAAAGCCAAAAGAACGATATGAAGACTCACGATCTCGAACAGATACGACTTCGTCTATTTCCATAGGGGGTGCACCATTCTGCTTTTCATCTAAAACATCCATGGTGTCGTTCTGCGGCAACGCGAGAGAATGAGATATGAAAAGGGCTGGTAAACCGTTTATGTCACACACCATCGAGACGAAGAACTATGGTATAAATGGTTAGCCAACGCTTACTATGCGAATCAGAGATGTTAGAAGACGTGATTGGCGGTGAGCTGTGTATATGGGTAGTGGATAAACTCAAGAGTTCTGGTTGAAGCGATACGGAGCGCCTTACAAAGTCAGACTCATGGAAAGCTGCCGCTCGGCCGAATCCGAGCACGGCGTTTGCCGGAAAATATATCTTGGACACATTTTCGAGGGTTTCCAACTTTTCCTACTCGTTCCTTCCTCTCTCCTCCTCAAGGCCCCAAGGTTGTCAACCAATCAATTTGTCTCATTCCGATTGGGGCAGCTCTATTTCTGCCTCACGCAATGAAACTGTTCTGACCTGACCCTTGATGTCACCACACGATCCTTAAATTGTCTTGACAGGAAGGCTTTCTCTTCAGCCTTCTTCAGCCTTTTCAGCTGGCCTACTGTCTTGTAATGAGTCAAAATCGTGTAAGATCGACCGAGGAATCGTTGTTTGCTGGTTCAGCCTCGTTTTGAGGCTTGTCAGTTGGGTCTAGGCCCCTACGATTCCTTGGATCTGCCTCAGCACCGTCTCCTACAGATATTCTCTTCGAGAATTCCGTATCGGCCGGTTTCGTGCTTCTGGCGCACATTCCTATTTGTAGAACGAAGTGTTCTATATATGTACATGAATATATGCGGCTATAAATTGTTGATTTGAATTCATGACCTCCATTGTAAGACTGGCAAACTATCTAGTACCATATACACCCTCGTCAGATTTTACTACTGGCAAAGGTCCTCAAGGCGTCGCTTAGGTTCGTCCTTTCCAAAAGTGGCGGCGTTTGTAGGAGCCCGTTTCTGCCTCATGTCGACAGGATTGCTCTCTTATTCCAAGTCTCTTTCCCCAAGATTCTGCGACAAAGAAGCGGAACCTTTACTGGGGCAATAACTCCATCATTACTACTTCAAACCACCATTGAATGAAGAGCTTCTTCCAACGAATACAAGAAAGCCATTCCGGCACACGCAGAACACCAACCGTCTCAAACGCAGCCTACCAAGTCTGGGTGCCCCCTTCAAAGGTTACCGCAGAACCGAGTCACCAACATCAGCCTATCGACTACGGTGACTCGCCACCAACTACCCGCAAAGCTGGCGGACAGCGAAGTTCGAGTCGGGGTGATCAACCAACAGGGCCTCACTTTACGCCTCAGGTTCACGGGGACTATAACCATGCGACAGCTCCATCTATCGGAAGGCCATCTCATTCAACTAGCCGTCCTCAAACAGGCAAGAGTTCTACTCTGCCTCCACGATCCTACCCACATCCAACCACTCAAATTCCCTCTTCGAGCCGTCATCCAGACAACCCAGCTATACATTCCGACAGCAATCGTCCTCCGGTGGTTGTACCACCCAGAGCCCCTGACATACGGGTATCACCTTCACAACATGCGTCTACTTCGCGTGTCGATGATAAGCATAGTCAGAATAAGCAAGCAAACGACCAGTCTTCGAAAATCACAGAGACAGGCCGGGAAAGGAGGCAGCCACGGGCTAAACAACAGGACAAGGACGCATTTCGAGACAGAACAGAAGATGCCCGGTACCCAGTATTGGATTCAGGAAACAGCCGACGCAAAGTCGCCACAAGGGAGAAAGAGAGCGAACGAGAAAAGCAGCGTGAGAAGCCAAAGGAGAAGGACCGATCGCAAGAACGTGAAAGGGACAAGGACCGGGAACGCCCAAGGGGAGGTGAAAAGGAGCGCGACAGGGAGAGGGTGGAGCAAGGACGAGAGAAGGATCGACTGCGGGATCGAGAGCGCAACAAGGATCGAGTGCGAGACACGGATCCGGAGCGGGATAGAGTTCGAGTACGGGACAGGCATCAGCGGGACAGGAGTCGGGAGCGGGGGCAGATGTGGGACAGGGAGCAGGCGCGGGACAAGGAGCAGGCGCGGGAGAGGGATCGGATACGGGGCAGGGAGAGGGAGAGGGACAAACAGAGGGACAAGGAGCGGGAACGGGAAAGGATTCGTGAGACTGAGAGGGAGAAAGTCCGGGAGCAGCACAGAGAGTCCAACAAAGTTCAAGAGCGACCCGATGACAGTTACAGGCCAAAAGAAACTGGTAATGAGACAGTGTTGTTTCACGACGAGACGAAGAGCAGGGTGGTTGAAAGAGATCGCGGTGTGGCCAATGAGAGAAACCGAGAGCCCGATGGCGCCCCAGGGTTGCGGAAGGCCAGAGAGAATCTCCACACTCAACAACAATTCGCAGAGCGAGAGAAGGAGCACAGGCGAGTTAAAGAGAAGGACATGGATCTGCGTACAAACAAGGACCGGGAAGGGGGAGTTGACCCAGATGCACCTGACCGCAGGAATAAAACGAACCCTACACAGTCTCGAGACCGACATCGTGATAAACGCAACCATGTTAATAGGCAGCGAGAGCCGAGCACAGACGTGCAATGGCACTCTGTTGGTTTGCACCGCCCCCCTTCAGCGCGGCCTCAGGTTGGGGCGCATGCAAAGGAAGGCGCTCTAGACCTCACGGCGGTATGCTTCCAAGCAGACCCTCCTTTTACAATATATACTCACCTCTTTCGGACAGATCCAACAGCCAGCCGATGTGTTCCTTTCTAATGCTGCAGATCCAACAGTACCGCATCTGCATGAACCTACACCTAGTCCTAATGAGAAACAACTCACAAACGTCAACATGACCCCTCACGCGGTGTCTTCTCATTTTCCTACAAAGGTATCTATATTACAGGTATCCCGAGAGCAAAATCCTGCGGTAAATCTCACTGTACCTGGCCTGTTGAGCAGCCAGGCAGAACCCACGACTCTGAGAGAATCTGTGTGTAATAATTACTTTATAATTTCGTCTACTTTCAATCCCTGACAGTATTGTAGCGCCTCTTGTCTGCCGGGAGAACGACAGGCACTCTCAAAGATACCTACGATCGAACAACAAATATTAGTGGTGACTCAAAGGGCAGGGAGGTGGGAGGCTGGCCTATGGAATTTTCAAAAGCTAATTCTCGACCATAGGCGCCGAAAGGTCTACCTTCTCTCCTGCCACCGCCGCAGAATGCTGCAACTGGCCCATTCAAGATAGGGGAGCGTATAACACCACAACACGTATATATTTCGTTTCACACCCTTTGATTCAAATTTACTGACTCTTTCCATCAGACTACTGCAGCAGCCAGATATCCGAGCGCCTCTCAGCAGGGAGTTACCTACCAAGCCAAATTCGCTCCATTGAATGTTAGTCTGATCAAGTGTTTTCAACGAATAAATCTCAAGCTAAACCCTTATAGATGGAAGTCACTGCTAAGCATTCCCGTGATAACTCTCCCCTCACATCGAAGCCTGCAAATCAGACTGGATCGTCAGGGTCTCTCCCTCTTTCTGTCACGCAGCGTGATTCGCGCTCCCGCCTCCCCGCGGGCCCACCTCCACCCATCAGCAACGTGGAGGTGTCAACAGTTTGTGTTGATGCTATCATATCGATATTGGTAGCCCTTCTAACGAAACCCTACATAGGCTCAAGATAAACAATCTCGACCTAATGGTATGGCCCCAATACATCTCGAAGACCTACCGACTGGAAATCACCCTCATTATACCAAAAAATCCGCTCAACATGTATTACCGCCACAAACGCAAGCATCCACCAAATTTTATGAAAATACATCTGCTGCTACTGATTTGGGACCTAGGGACCGCGTTTTAGGCTCTATGCTTGCAGAAAGTTTAGAGACTTCTCAAACACAACCCTTGGCTATTTCACGCAATCGACCGGATCCCAGTAACCCAATAACCTCGAAAGACTCTGGAGGTTTTCGTGCCTCCATCCCCGTGGTACCATATTCCACCAATTTGGTTAACAATTTAATCTATTCTGCTAGAGATGTCGCGCAAAAAGCGGACGTGAGGCCACCCTCCCGACAGAGCTACCGAAAGATTGTCACAACGGCTGATGAACCACATCTGGTGGATCATGATAAATTGAACCAGGCGTCGCAATTCGACCAAATTGCACGGCCGTCTTGGAGTACAGTGAAGGGTTCAGAGCGAGAATCTACGCTACAGGTCTCCCATGCAACGGTCATATCAAATCAGGTCTCCAAACAAGAGGATTCAAATACTGCAGATCTCGCCAAACCTGGGCTTTCGTTTCACTATAACGGCAAGGTTGATGTACCAGTCATGGGAACTCCAGCCCCACAGAAAGTTACACATTTTGGGCAGAGCGCAGCTTATTATCATAGCTCTATCAATCCCAAGGCCCCACAGGCCATAATGGGCGCTCAGGCACACACATCGCGTGTTCACGAACCAGATAACCCGGGGCCACTGAAATCGGGCTCGCCAGGGAGTGCCTCTCACCCACACTCCGAGGCGGCGCTAGCCACTGCAAAAACTGAACCACGGCAATCCCGAGTACCGGAACTGTCCCAAACATCCCAAACGCACCCAGCACAACCCACTGAGCGACGCACACCAGGCACATCCAATAACGAGTCTCGTGTGCCAGTGCCCTCTATGAATTACCAACATAAACCGATCGAACTGTCGGACACGCGTCGTAGCGAGCTCGTGAAGTCTAGAGATACTGTGTTGCCTACAGCAGCGAGGACTCATCCCCTCTCAAGTCAAGTACCGGTACTGCCAGATTCGACATCGCAGCAAGCCAAGAGCACTGAGGTAACAACGCAGACTTCACGAACTCATCCCAAAGATAGTACCAATTCCAGGATATTGACTTCTATGAGTGTGACTGGACAATCAGCCTCTTACGAAGAAACAAATTCAAGGGTACCACAATCAAACAACGCTCAGCCCTCATCTAACATCGCTCCTCGGCCAATGGAACCATCTGCATATGCTTCCTCGACAGCCACTGTAGCATTAACCGCGAGAGACTCAGAACAATACTTCTCCCACCGTAATCCTTCTCAATTAATTCCCAATATGCATGTACGTACACTCCATTTTTTCGCTATATTCAGTTATTGATGTCGGATCGAATATGACAGACATTGGGAAGTCGGGATGTTCCTAAAGCGCATGTTCCCAATTTAATCGCTGACTACGAGGCGCGGGCGGTAGCGCCCAATTCCCACTCTCGCGATCTCAACCCCCAGAATCCGCGTCCTTCTACGGAATTAGGATATCGACAAGTTTCAGCGCCTCATGGCCATTCTGGATCTGTTGCAGCACTCTTTCAATTGCCTAGACAAGTCTCAGTCGATGCCAGCATGCATGCAGGCTCTTCTCTACAGCGCCCAGTGACGGCTATGAGCTCAAGGCCTCGAGTAGGCAAATCATATTCGCTCGAGCCTCTTTCACTGCCATCCGTTTCAGCATCATTGCAAGGTCACCCTACCCAAGGTGCTTCTACTCCAAGCCATGACCGACGGGCAGTAGATCATCAGCCCTCAAGTACGTATCGACAGCATACGGATATAAGCAACCAGAGCAGTACTAAACGGCTGACACAAATGCATTCTACCGCACGTCATCCCACAACTCTCACAGCGGGGCTGGATATCTTGAGCCCAACAGTTCCTTTGACTGTTTCAACTGCACCCCCGTATTCGACATCTCGGGATACGCGTACGGAAACGATCGCTACAATGCACCCGGTAATTGCAGGATCTCGTTATATGGACCCCCACAACCAAGATCAGCATTCACAGCAGCAAACTCGAACACAGGTACCGAACACTGTAGTATGCACAAAAGTCCCAGACAGTCAGTTAAATTATCACCTGGAAAATAACAATTCCTTGACTTCGCCATTGACGATAGTTGAGCATCCTTCTCAAAGAAAAACAGATGGCCAGCCGGGTCAAGAGCGGATTCGAGATGGAAAACATGAAACTGAAACTACGAAAAGTCGACCTGTGGCCGCACCCCACGAATATCGCCCTCCAATTCTTCACGCAAAACTAGCTGATCTCCTATCGTCCCCAGATCCTGTCGGCACCCGGGAAATATCTACGCCGGCACCAATGTCAAAGCCCACTTCCCATCCAACACCCTCTCACACAACACTATCTACTCAGAAGGGGTACTACTCTCCTCCGAAAGTTTCAGAAGAGGCTGAAACCCGTCCCGTTGGAGCCAATCTTCCTGAACAGCGTCAAGCTCAGGAAGCTGATTCAAAGCGAGCTCTTCCCAGTCCGGCTGGATTGGTCACCCACGCCTTGCCCTTAATCTCCCACCTGCATAATCGAGAACAATCGACGCCATCTGGCACGAATATAAATTCTCACAGTATTTATCCAGAGAACGCCGTACTACATGCCGCACCTCTTCCTACTGCTACTTTAGTCCAGGCATCAAGTCGTACTAAAGGGATAGACCTTTATATTTCCCAGCCGCCAGGACACCTATCGAGTTTGCGGAACCAAGAACCTAGTAGATCATCCCAGAAGCACCAATCCACACCAGTGTCACATATCCCATCTGTGCAGCCTATACAAACGACTACAAGCCATCCACAAGCAACCTCGACGGAAGCAACTTACCGGAACCAAAAAATAGATTCCTCTCGAACCCGAGGAAGTGGAGTTAACACTCCTGCTGCTTCTCAAGTAGACTTAACGAGTTCACGAAACGTCACGCCCCTATCGCAATCTATCTCCACACAGGCACCAACAGAACACCATGTATCAATAACCTCTAGCAATGTACCAGCACTCGAACCAACTCAGTCTTCTCGGATTCAACCCGCTACAGTCTCTACACAAATGAGTGCACCAAAACGACCAGAGGTCAACCAGCAACACACATTATCTTACACCCGAATTGCAATCGAAGCAACATCCTCTTCTCAAGCTCAACCTCCTGATTTGATCAAGACCGGTGCAGCCCCTCATAACTCTGAATCACGTATCTCAGACGCAGTAACCCAATCTGCTTCATATCCTATTCGCCCCCCAGTCGAAACGTCCTCTGCTCGGCCTCATCCTCCTAGTTTGATGCGGACGGCTGCGCCACCTCAGAACTTGGAGATACGGTCTGATGCAATCCCCCAGCAGCATGGATCATCTTCAACTCGCATTCTTGTTTCAGGATCAGGACCTCCGCCCACCAAGCGCTTGCAAAAGATTGCTCGGACGCCATCTGAAGATACGATCGTGTTGAAGACCCCCTCATCCCTCACCCCATCAATGTTGAAACCCACCACGTCTCGTAACTCGATTCCTGCATCTCTCTCCTCGCATCCTGAATCGAAGAAACGGGGATTGTTTAGTATGTTCAGATCCAAGAGCAATCAACCCCAAGCGCAAACGGAGGCAGTTCAACACTCTTTGCTCGACCGGAGCCGGAAGGAGTCCACAACGAATGTAGAAGCTCCAACGCCAGAGAAGCTTCCTCTCACAGAGAAGGCTCCCCTCACAGAGAATTCACCGCCTGACGACAAGGTGGTCTCATCTTTGGCCTCGCGAGTCAAACCACCACCTCCGATCACTCTCCCGATTCCAATAAACCCACGTTCTGATCGCAAAAGCCCAAATGCCAAAGTCTTCACGCCCTTCCGCTATCTGACGTCGAAGAGAAATCGGACCATGTCGGCGGCCTCCCTCGAGGCACAAGATGGGACAGCAGTAAGCAACTTTTTGATGCCCTTGAATAAATTTCTGAAAATACCATCTGGCAGCCAAACACTGTTGTTGGTTCACCCACTGCTTCGATGCATAGTACGCAGCCACCAATACATCCTCCACCACTCCGGGATGCATTCGTTGCTACCCAGGAATGGAGGAAATTGGAGGCTGCAGAAGTTCGAAAGGCTGCCGGGGGAAAGATGAGAAGAGCAAGACCTGGGGTAGTGTTTGATGTTGCTGAGGACCCCCGAGACGACAGGAAGCGACGTCCCGCACCGCGATCCAAACCCAGACGCCCAAGTTAACATATCTATCTATGCTTTGAAATATGCTTTCAGTTTACGGTTAATGTATACAGTATGTATTACTTAAGATAGAATCATAGAGAGGCCATGTGAGGACCCTGGCATACTCGCTTAGAGGTCCGATCCCTCCAAAGCCCGAATTTGGGCCTCGATCCTTTGTTTTTATTTTTATTTTTATTCTCGATTTGGATCGCAAAGGGGGGGAAAGCGTAAATCTGTACTCAGATCGTAGGAATGTAATTAAGGGTCCCCCGAATTTGCCCAATTTTGGGCTTTTTCGGGATCAGACCTCTTATAGGATATGCAGGGGTCCTGCCATGTGGCGCATCCATGCGCGGCACGTGACTGTCACGGCTGCTGCCGCGATAATTCAAGTAGTTCCACGAGAGTATGCGTCCGCTGCCTCACCCCTTGACGAACCTCTGCTATGAGCCAACGAAAATCTGCCACGAAATCCAATACCCCCAAGCCTACCTTCTCTGAACAAAAGGCAGAGGTTCTCCACCAGTACCAAGATACTGATGGACATTTCTCTCTTGTGAGGTGTGTAATGAATCACCCACTATTAACGTGTTTCCTCTTTGCCTACGCCTTCTGCGATCTAGAAATTTCCGTCTAGCTGACCTCGTAACCATCATGAACGGTGTTTGCGGGTCGTTCTCCATATTCTCTTCGGCACGTTACCTGCTCACCAATGATATTGACTACCTTTGGTCTGCTTTGGCCTTCCCGCTGGCTGGACTCATGTTCGACTTCTTCGACGGCAAGGTCGCCAGGTGGAGAAAATCTAGCAGCCTGCTCGGTCAGGAACTCGACAGTCTAGCGGATTTGGTAGGCCCCAATTTTTTTGCCCCTTGACCAAATTATAATTATATCTTACTTATAGATTTCATTTGGTGTTGCCCCATCACTATTGGCATTTGTTGTGGGGTTACGGACATACCTTGACACCGTTGTTTTGACTGGTTTCATGTGCTGTGGACTTGCCCGACTGGCACGTTTCAACGCGACAGTGGCCCTCGTACCCAAAGATGAGGCGGGGAAAGCTAGATACTTTGAAGGACTGCCCATTCCATCTTCCCTTGCGATCGTAGCGATATTGGCATACTGGACAAAAAACGGCTGGATTGCAGGTCAGGAGGGTATCCCATGGGGAACTATCACGCTGTGGGGACAGGAAGGAGGGCGGGGCGAGTTGCATGTGGCCAGCATTGGGGTTGGGCTATGGGCAGCGGCGATGGTGAGCAAGACACTGCGTGTACCCAAGCCGTGAAAGATATATACATGGGGTGGCAAATATCTATGATACCAGTATATATGGCACCTTGATCACCCTTGCGTAGCAAGGCCTTTCAAAACGACGACCTTGCATAAAAGTAAATCGTGTTGCGCCCAAGATCCCTCAATTTTAAACTAGATCTCGCTCTTATTGTTTGGCAGTCCGGTCCAAAGGAAAAATCACATTTATGAAATATATATGCTCTCTCCCGTTTCAGTACACTTGAATAGTCTTCTTCACTGAGATTTCCCACTCCCACGAGGCCAGCCGAAGGCTGGCGACGAATGGCAGTGGGCAATACACAGTTTATTTCGGTCTATGAGAGGAGCGCGAGGTGTTTTGGCGGTGCTACTGCACTGACCGCTAGTGGATAAATTTACACTGCTTTCCCCATTTGGTAGTGTCGCGCACATTAAATAGGACGCGTCCATTTCACGTTACACCACCACCAGCTGCGACGTGCCCAAATGGTTTCCATTGAGGACGTTCAACGTGTCTTCCTCCAAGCCATATTATCGCGTGGAGTAATGTCAGCGAAGCTTGCTCAGACTCTCTGGGCCAGATCCGTTTCAGCTGTCAAAGGTCAGCTTCTAAATTTTCCTTCAGAACTAGCTCTGACCACGACGGAACCACAACAGCCGTTGACCCAAACCTTGATATTCCATATTCCGACTCAAAGGATGCATGGGATGCGTTTGTAACCAAAATTAACCGGTCCCTGGATAGTCTTGACCTTGAATTTCGCCATCTTCACGATGAGAGTTCTGGCATCGAGACGTATGCATTAGTACGCAGCATCTGTTGGGGAAATTTTCTACATTTACTCATACTATAAATCTAGGTTAACCGTAAGGGTGACGACGTCGCGCAGATGGCAACCGAGTACACTCCAGCAGAAATTGGTTACTTCAAGGCTATTGTGAACCTTAAAATTACGGATGAAGGCTAATAATGGAGCTGATGCGATTCTTGTAGATTGAACTTATCATGCTAGCTCCACGTGAATCCTTCTGTGTCGCGTCCACTGTGGCACTCCGTGAAGTCAGCAATATCAAGCCGAAGAGCAACATGAGCAAGACCCAGGCCGAGGTAGTCTTAGGCAGCTTTGTAGCGAAAGGCTGGTTAGTGAAGAGCAAGTACGTCTATTGAGAAACTACGGTACTCCCAGTGTTCATTCGACCTATTTCCTCCTTCAAGACGTGGTCGATATTCACTTTCCACGCGCTCCTTACTGGAGCTTCTCCCATATCTGAAATCTAATTACCCTGATGAGATCTTAGAATGCACCATCTGCATGGAGGTATGTGTTGTTCAACCTTACTGTCTGCCAAATACCCTTAGGTTCACTACATTTACTAGATCCTCACTCGAGGTGTCGCATGTCATACTAATAATTGCAAGACGAGATTACACTACCATTGCTTCGCGACCTTCAGACGGCGACATAATGCATGTCCATCATGTAGAAGCGAATGGCCGGCAACACACGCCGAGAAGCCCCTTATCCCTGTCGGGGAAGGCGCCGCCAGGGATGGAGACGATTCAAAACGTCGAGCAAGAAGTGAAGATAGTGAGGAGGAGGAGGAAGAGGAAGAGGCAACGCAATCTTCACAACCCAGGACACAACGAACCCGCTGGGCCAAGAAAGGCAAAGCTGTTCAAGATGAAAGCATGGACGACGATAATGAGGACCATATTCCGGCTAAAGTAGAGAAGTCCTCTCAACCGACAAGACGGAGCTCAAGAAAGTAACAATTAAGAGCAGGTCGAAATAAGCGTCTATGTATTCTATGCAAATCAATTAGTGTTATTGTATCATCCTATCGTACTATTATCTCCTACAATGCTTGGATTGACATTATACGAGTGGACAACCCTACCGTTCTCGCCTTGCTTGTCCTTGCCGGATTTGTCTGTGAATCCAAAGCGACCTTTGCCCCAGAATTGCTGGCGCTTCTTGTCTCTTCGTCCCTCCCCGAATTCGTCATTCCACTTTCGCAGTTCCGCGAGACTACCAAGGGACTCAGACGAGGAAGGCGTGATCTCCTTGAGTGCCTTGGTGAAGTTATGGACGTGTAGAACACGCGTGTGTATTTCTGTCGCGGGTGTGGCCAAGGTCGATGGTTCCGATGACAACACGCTATGCGGCTCACTACCAATAGTAGTGTTTGGTTCAACGATTATGTCAGTCGCAGGTGCGTCCACAGAAGCGAGGAGAGCGGAGGCTTTCTCGAAAGATGGCCAGGTTTTCGAAGACCCTGATGAAACGGAGACTGTTGACCAAGGAAGTTGCACATTTTCCTTGACAGCATCTAGAGCAGCAGCAACACACAAGTCTAACAGAGAAAGTATTAGCAGCAGAAGAATATATAGACAATATAATGACTTGCGCTTGAGGTCCGAGCCAGAAAAGCTCTCCGTCTTCTTCGCTAGTGTACTGATATCCAGATCGTTACCAAGAGCTTCATCACGAAGAAGAATCTTCATGATCTCTGTAGATGATGGTGAGACAAAAATCGAACGTAGGCACTGAAACTTCAACGAACCCTCACGCTCCTTCTCACCCGGAAGGTCGACTAGTAGTCGACGAGGTAGTCGACGAAGAACTGCATCATCCAAGTCGAACGGACGATTTGTGGCTCCAATAACAATGACACTATCTTCCTTTGACGACTTGAGTCCATCCATTTCCTGCATGAATTCCGTGATGACGCCCCGATGAGCAAACGCGCCACCACTTTCACGCGACGACATCCGGGCACCAAATAGTGCATCGATCTCGTCCAGAAATACAACGCATGGTGATAACCGCCGTGCGAGTGAGAAAACAGCTTTTACAAGTTTCTCGCCTTCACCAACATACTAAAATATGGTTAGAATGGGAAATTATTTTGCTGAACAAGACAGAAATTACCATATCCATGACATCCGAGGGGGATATCGTGAGCATCCGACATCCTGCTTCCTTCGCTAGTGCACGAACAACAAGCGTTTTTCCTGTCCCTGGTGGGCCGAAGAGAAGACAGCCTGTCATTCCGTGCTGCTTGAGGATACCTTGCTGGAACGCCTTTGGGTGTAGCAAGGGCAATGAAACAATAGTTCGCACGGAATCAATGGTATGTGGGGGTAGGTGAACTTGATCGAAAGATGTTGGCATCGAGGCTAGGACATGGTCAGTATACAAGAGAACCAATCCACAATCAGACTCACCGGTGTCAACAATACATCCCAGTAATCTTTGTTCGTGGGTATCAAGATCGGGGTCATTTCTCACACTCTCTATGACCTCGTCGAACTGCTCCTGTTTTTCCGTATGTGTCCCTTCATCGGCCTGCTCCTGCTCCCAGGTTGTCTTGTGTACTGAGAAGGCTTCCTTTAGCCAGGATGCTCGCATGTCTTTGGATGAGCGGTGTGCTGCCCATGCATTGTGCACAGCAGACCAAGGAACGACAGTTGGCTCAAGCGTGGGCTTTTCGGATGCCGCTGATAAACTCGTAGAAGCTATTGTATTTCCAATAGCCCGATCAGCAATTCGCCGAACGTTGGACCAGACCTCGACTTTGTTCCCCCAGTCCTCCCACATTTGATTGCGGTTTGCTTGCGGTGCAGCAGTGGGAGCATTCACATCGAAAGTATCTTCCGTGGGATTGAGATGTATTGAGGTTGCACTTTCCTGTTCCATGATGCCACCCGCCGCACTAACTCCCATACGGAGGGTGAGCTCATTTATTTCTCTTCGTCGTGACATACGACCTGCTCGTTCGTCTGTAGTAGACCGGATTTTCGGGATAAGGATACACGACCTAAAGAAAGAAGAATTGGTTTGTCCGTTGGTTGCTGATGGTGATGAAGCACCGATGGAAGGGAAGCCGTTGGCACCAATAACAATAATTTCAGGCCTATCATTTTCTTCACCCTCCTCTGTGGTAGAAAGTTTTGGGAAATCTTCGGCCAGTGCAGCATCACTAGTCTCCCATTTTTTCAGACGATCTCGAAGTCTCTTTTCTCTGGCTTTCTCGGCAGCGTCATCCTCACCCCAGTCAACCTTGCCACTTTTGGACTCTGTAGAGAATTGGGTTGCAGAAGAGTTTCTGTTCATAAGCAAACTGACTAGACCGTTGCTTGGGGAGTTTGGGGGTAGTGGCGGTGTCAAGGATGGGGTCATACCAAAGATTATTGTCATTGGGTTATTAACCGGAGAAGACGGCCGTGAAATAGGACCCCGCCGACGCTCTCGGACAGCTGAGAGGAGGGGTGGATACCAAGATGAAGATGATGGTGCGAGCGTTGGGAAATCTCGAATGTACACTAGCCGCGGACGATTCTTTGATGAGATATCCGATGCGTCTGCTTTTGAAGGAGTATTGACAAGTGTGTCAAAGAAAACCTTAACTTTGCTCGGCGGTGTTGATGCCCTGCGAGGGGACGAGATAAGCGCACGACCTTGCATTGCCTGCGGAGCCATGAGAGCCAGTGAAATTTTCGGTTGGGAAAATGTGATTGGGCCATCATCATCATCCTCCTCAGCTACTGCGGCGCGGGAACTGGATGCATGTGATGAGGCAGGGGACGAAGGAAAGTGTAAGGGATTTCGTGGAAGGGTAAGGGAGTTGGCTGCTACACCGTTGGTCAATTGCGGCTTTAGCGGAAAATGCAAAATATTCACCTGGTCCAAAGTGGCCACATTCACCGGCAGCTAGTTGAACAGCATCCAATACCAAGACCTCAGCGCCCGTCCGACGAGCAAGTTCTGCGACCGTGGCATCAATGATGTAGTCACCTCCCTCAATCGGACAATAGAGGGCAAGTGTAGGCTCCGTCGGTGCACCGAGTGGTGAGGAATAGATAGCGCGATGTTGTGTCTGGGGATGTAGTGTAATAAGGAGCTTGTTTAGAGCATCCTCGAAATTCTCTGGCGGTGGCAGGGCCGAAGCCTGTGCGGGCTCCTGGTCTGCAACGGGAGCCCAGAGAATATCAAGACCGTCAGGGAGTTGTACAGGCTCTGAGTCCCTGTTATTGGGTAGCGAAACTCTTGTCCTGCGGAGCTTTGGCTTCTCCGGCGCGTCTACGAGAGAGTCTGGGAGATCATTGGCCGTCGGCGTCGGTGGGTCCTCCGATGCTGGTTCCGTGGGAGTCGTGGAGAGTCGTCTACGGGAGGGAAGGATGGCAACAGGGCGTCCTACGTGGGGACGGGCGGCGAGCAAACGAACAGTAGACCTACGAAGAACAGTTGAGGACCGCATTCAAGAGTTTGGATATCTCCGAGTCGACGTTCAAGGAAAATCGCGTCGCACGTGTTCTATAAGGAAAAATGTAGTTTACGGGACCTCAAACTAATGTAATGTATATATCGTCCAGTGTACTATCATCGACCCCTTTCGTCCTTCTCCTTCCTTGCCATTTCCCGTTCGGCGAGGTCTACACCCACCAGAATTTTTGATGCTTTCCAAAGTTGCACCAAATTGATCACATTCTTCAGAAAACAAATCGGGAACGTTACCGCAGCCAACGCTTGGGCATATGTCAGGTAGGATAGTCCATACGGCAATCCTGAAGGCAGTCCGATAGGTTCCGTTGCCCATTTCATGAGATAGAGCGACATGTAGAATAGCTCATTTCCGGCACACACGAAGAACAAGGTCCTCTGTGGATGATTGTCAGTTTGCTCTACAAATCTACAGAATGAGATAGTAATACGCACCGAATCATTGTAGTACAACCATAAAATTCGGCTCACGTTTCTAGTGACCGTCTTGTGGCTTCGGGACCCAGTTACAAGAGAACTGTTGTAGCTGAGTGTTAGCATCCTCGTGTGAACTCATGTCTCCCCAACTCGCACCTGTACATATGCATATAATGACTACTAAAGTCAAGGGCGATCAGGAATTGGAATAAAATGGCATAGGCGGGGTACGCTGAAGCAAGATAGCAAAGGAGACACGACGTTGTACATCTGTACTTGCATGAAAATTAGCATCATGGAGCGTGTCGCTCAAGTGGCACAGACCTGTCGGTAACCATGTCAAGAACCGCTCCAAATTTCGATGTCTGGTCGAGTGCACGAGCGGCCATTCCATCTACTGCGTCCAGTAGGCACGAGATACCATACGCGAGCGTACAGTACTTTGGGTGGTAGGTCATGAAATGGAGTGATAACCCCGCAAGAAGGACTCGCGCATATCCTAGGAGGAGTTTGAGCTTGCTCCGACATTGTATCCCTGGGCTGGACATACCAATAAGATTTGGCACGAATAAGAATACATTCTCCGAATATGTTTGAGCTGTGGCAAGATCAACTGCAACTTTTGCGTCGACGACCTCTATGGAGTGGCCTCGCCGCCTCTTCTGGGTTGCGGAATTAGACATGGTGAGGAAGGGGAGGACGGCAGAGTCCAGTTAAAAGGAGCACAGCTGACTGTTCACACCAAGAGTGACTGCAAGCTTTTACACGGCGCGTCGGATGTCGCCGTATTATTCGTGATGACGCTGTGCAAATGACGGCACACTTTTTCCCCAACAAGGCACCGGTTTACCAGTAAGACTAGATTAGATACAAATTTACATATCCTTCCTCAATGCTTGCTTAGTGTTACAGCAAGCACAATGGCTATGATAATTATAATGATCATAAAAATACCAAAACACATCCAGAGACCTTTTCGATAATTACGCGCTAAAATGCTCATCAGTGCGCAGTCAGTCGAAATAAGGGTTTGTGCGTACCAGATATTATAGCCTTCCATGTATGTTCATTCCTGGCAAAGCTTTTGTTCAGAGCGAACAAAATAAATCAATAAAATCATACATACGCTCTCTCTGTGTCTTGTTCAACATTTTTTGCAGTAGTCTCGACAACATCAATAGTTTCTTCTTGCTGTTCGACCAATATTCCCATCTGAAAGACTTGGTTGGTTAAATTTTTAACATAAGAAAGAATCAATAACTTGCATCGATAAACAGCTGTGCCAACTCGGCGAGTGTTTCTTCCATCTTCCTGAGCTCTTGTTGTCGGTCTTGAACATCACGCAAGACCGAGCGTGACTCTCCATATCGAGATGATGATGAGAGCTAGGAGATGCATTTTATATTTAGAAGAGGATGCAAGGAAAGACTCGATTTACTGCTTCGGCGAAAATTTGCTGGCCACCACCCTCGGTGGCTACCTCGATCTCCTCTGGTGTTGCGTCAGGTTTGACTAGAAAAGGGGAATCTTAATAAATAGTAATGAAAGAATCCACAATTGTGCGCACCAACTTTCAGCTGTCTCTCAATACGTTGTCTCGACTTGGCTCGGTAGTCTTGTTCAACTCTTTGATAGTTCTGTATGGCCTCCAAGAACTTCGCGCGCACGAACGATGCCTAGAGTAAAGTTCAAGATAGGGGCCTAAATAATGAACTTGTAGTCCTACGAACTCGGTTCTTTCGCATTTGCACATCCGGACCTGTCGTGATGCGTTCTAGGGCTTTAATCCTGTCTTTCAATTGGTTGCTTAGTGTCCGTGTATCATCCACAAGCTGGTCCAGCGAGGCCTTATCGTGTGCTTGTCCTTCGTTCATGACGTTCATGATGCGCGCATGAAGTGTCGCAATCTGAGCGACATTGGCGTTTATGCGCTCAATGCCTTCCTGTATTGACGAGACCTGAAGAGCAGTGGGTCAAAAACAGGGTCAGAATGTGCAATGTTCCATGCTATCTCGCCTCTGCGAAGAAGTCGGGCATTGTTCCACTGTCCGCCGGGCCGTCGGTTGGCGACGCAGAACCAATAGTGTCCATTTCATGAGCCTGAGTGCTCGGTGGTTGGCGACGTGCCTGTTTGACGGTGAACATATATTGGCTTGTGTGCTAGTAGACGTACCCTAGCCGCAGCAAATCTGTCTCTGGACATAGTGGTGTGAATGCGAACTGCCACGTCGGGATTGTCCGAAAAGTCGACAAGTGATCGTTACATACCTAAGGATCTTATCGTTTATCTAATCATGTCTCGAGTCATCGGACGAAAAAGGTCGAATTCAATTTTCAAAATCCCGACGTTCACCCGTTCTTGTTGACTGGCTTGTCTTGAGCTAACATGTGTGGAATACTCGCAGTACACGGTCTTGAAAAGCCCTCCAGTGAAAGAGCCCATTTTATCGCTCTCTCGAAGCGGCTTCGCCATCGTGGTCCTGATTGGTCTGGCTGCTTTGTGGGGAAGCAGACCATCCTTGTCCACGAGCGACTAGCTATTGTTGGTGTAGGTGAGTCAAAGGCAACCGAATTACTCTTCATGGTTGTGTATCTACTTTATTTCCAGACACTGGCGCTCAGCCCCTCGTCAGCGAGGATGGAAAGATCATCTTGGCCGTAAACGGCGAGATCTATAACCACGTATCCCTGCGCGCAAGTGTGGGACCTGATGTGAAATTCAAGACTCACTCAGACTGTGAGGTCATCATGCCTCTGGTATATTATCATGTCCCGCCACTCTGATAAAATTGATAACACTCGTGCTGTTTCTTAGTATAGGAAACACGACAAGGGTCTTTGCAACCTCCTAGATGGAATGTTCTCCTTTGTCCTCCTCGACGAATCCGTATCTACCCCACGCATTATTGCTGCGCGTGATCCTATCGGTATCACTACGTTGTACCAGGGCTGGAGCTCCAAACATCCAGGAGCTGTCTTTTTCGCGTCCGAACTCAAGGCCTTGGTAGACGATTGCGATAAAATCATTTCCTTCCCTCCTGGACACGTTTACGACAGCCGCGACCAGTCCACGACGCGTTACTTCCAGCCGTCGTGGTGGACGGGCGACGAGGACGGCGGCGTTGTCGCAAACAACTCTGCAGACTTGGCTCTTATCCGGACGACCCTAGAGCTTGCTGTCCGCAAGCGTCTGATGTCCGAAGTGCCATATGGTGTACTGCTCAGCGGCGGCCTCGACAGCAGTCTGATCGCAGCAATCGCAGCAAGAGAAACGGAGAAGGTTGCTCAGGCTCAGTACGAATTGCGCCAGAAGAAATTGAAGGAGCTTGGGAGTGGGCCTCCCACCCCGACCTCTGGAAGTGCGGGGCCAGGGTCCGAGCAGGGTAAGATTTTCTACGCGGGGCATCTGTGCGGTATCTCTAATCAATACTCCCAGCTACTCTCGCTGCATGGCCACAACTCCACTCCTTTTCGATCGGTCTGGAAAATTCGCCAGACCTGCTCGCTGCGCGCAAGGCGGCTCATTACCTCGGAACAGTGCACCACGAATATGTGTTCACAGTGCAAGAAGGCCTCGATGCCATCCCCGAAGTGATATACCACCTAGAGACCTACGACGTGACCACCGTGCGCGCGAGTACCCCGATGTATCTCCTCAGCCGCAAGATCAAGGCGATGGGCGTGAAGATGGTGCTCAGCGGCGAAGGGAGCGACGAGATTCTCGGCGGTAATGCTTGTTGTTGCTTGGCCTCTACTAAACGGCTGAAGACGAGGCACCCGCAGGGTACCTATACTTCCACGCCGCGCCCGACAGCCTGTCGTTCCACCAGGAGTGCGTCAAACGCGTCAAGAACCTGCACACGGCAGACTGCCTCCGTGCCAACAAGTGCGTTTAGGATTGTTTCGGCAGCTTATTCATTCATTCATGCCGCATATCTAGATCTACGATGGCGTGGGGCCTCGAGGCGCGCGTGCCTTTCCTCGACAAGGCCTTCCTGGAGGTAGCCATGAATATCGATGCGAAGGAGAAGCAGTTCCAGAAGGGCTCCGGACAGGAGGTCGACGCAGACGGGTGTCCCAAGATGGAAAAGGCAAGGAATCTGATACCTGCGTACGTACAAGCTTTGGCTGACTCTTCTGCAGTATATCCTCCGCAAGGCGTTTGACTGTGCCCCCGGCGGAAAGGTGTGTCACGGGGACCTTCCCCCCGGTCATATGTTTTCTCGGATTAGGATTAACGTTATTTTATTTATTTCCAGCCGTATCTGCCCAGATCCATTCTGTGGCGCCAGAAGGAGCAATTCTCAGATGGCGTCGGATATTCGTGGATCGACGGGTACGGTGGCACATGCCCCTCCCCCTAAAACCCTCACGCTTATCGTGGACTGACCCTCATTTTATCTGCAGCATCAAAGAGCACGCCGAAGCTGTCGTTTCGGACGAAGCATTTGCCAAGAGGACAGAGCGTTGGGCCGAGGGCGTCCCGGATACGAAAGAAGCGTACTTTATCCGCGAAATCTTCGACGGTACGTCTGCCGCGTGCTATTCATTCATTCGTTGGCAGTCGCAGTGATAACACTCGTATCTTTGCAGGCCTCTTCCCATCACAAACCGCCGCAAGCACTGCAGTACGGTCCGTGGTTTCTCCTTCGCTTGCGCGGAATTTTTTGCTGATGATCCACTTTGTGCAGCTGGATACCCCGTGGAGACTGGGGATGTGCATCTGACCCGAGCGGTCGGAGCGTCAGCATCCACAACGCGGCGTACACTGCGCAGTAAAGTTCCAGGATGATACATTGACCCGGTGTCGTAAACAAATAGGATAAAAGATAGAGAATGAGAGACGCAGAGGGCACGATGCCCATAAGACACATGTCAGAACCGTATTGGGTATAAAGGAGAGTGGTGCAGTGATGAAAACAATAGAGCACTATATATGATAGCAGGAAGAAGCATGAATGAATGTGTGAGAACGCGGGGGGGTGATACTAATGATGTGGGGGGGGGGGGAGAATAATGTAATGCAGGGGGGGGATATATGGGACGCTTGGGGCACCTGGAGGGAGCGCGCGGGGCGTCTACAGCTTTAAATATTATTCAGAGACGGGTCTTGTGCGAGCATCTGGCGATAGAGGCCTACCCCAGAGTCTTCCGACGGCGCAGGCGACGCGAGCATCTTGGACGGCGTCGCAACGCGCGTCCCGCCGCTCGTCTGCGACGTGTTCCGCGAGCGCTTCGACGGCGGCGGCGCAGGGGACCCCGCGCCCGCGCCCCACGCGGGCCGCGTCACCGTCGCCTTTGCGTAATTGGGGCTGTCGTCGAGCACCGGCCGTCGCGGGGTCGGCGTCACCGCGGTGGTGCGGCGGCTGTGCGGGCGCGGGCCTGGGGTGCTGTCGTTTGAGACGAGGCGCGTGCCAAACTTGGCGTCGGCGGCCGATTCGCGCCCGTACGACGCGGTGGAGCCTGAACCGGCGCGGCGCGGGTTGAGCGGGACCCTGCCCCGGAGGACGGGCTTCTGCACGGTGACCTTGTCGGCGCCCCAGTAGGAGAAGCTCATTTTGCTCTTCCTGTCCGAGTCGTCGGACTCTGCGCCAGGGTCCTCGTTGTCCGGGGGCATTGGGACGATCCTGGGTTGGGTGCGAGCCTGTGCGCGTGACCGGACGACGCTAAGATAGAAGTGAGCACATTCGGCTGTGATTGGAATTTTGGGGGGGTCCTTACTCTTCCATTGACACGACGCCCTCTCGGGGTTGGATGACGTCCCCGATGGCCCAGGTCTCGATCTGCCAAAAAGGCGATTAAATACAGATAAGCGCCAAGAAGGTGTCACGCACCTTGATGAACTTGTAGAGGTTTCGCGGTTTGGTCTGCACGTTTCTGCGACCGGTTGTGGCATATTTAGCCTTGCCCTGAAGTTCGGGCAGCGAGTTTGTGCGTGATGTAGTCGCGGCTACTAATGGCAGAGACGTGGTCCCTGTCCTCTGACACTGAAGGACAACGTCATTGAAGACTACAAACCACAGATCCTTCTTGCCTCCGATACCATTGTTAGATTGAAGGACGCCACTGAGACGCTTGAAAGACGACCGCCCCTTGACGCCCCGGCCGCTGGTTGAGATCGGGGGCGGCGATGAGGGCTTTGGCGGCGAGCTCAGAGCTGCCATTCCGGGGATGCACTGGCGCTCTTCGACGAGCACGCGGGACGGCTTGGGGAGTGCGAGCTGCTTGACCTTGTCGAGGCCTTCGATGCGGGCAAAGACATCGCGGGTCTTGTCGCGCTCCTCCTTCTGGATCTTTTCGTCCTCGATGCTGCGGACGATAGTCTCGACCTCTGCGACCATCTGCAGGGTGGATTCGTATTCAAACGTGCTCGGGTCGGTGTGGAAGAGCAGGTTCTGGAAGAGCAGCGGGTACTTGAGGAGGCGCTGGAACGGCTTGGAGAGGGTGATGGCGAGGCCGGTCTCGCCCTTGTCGCAGGCGTTCTCCTCGAGCTTCTGGAGGAGCTTGCAGACCTTTTGCCACTCGCTCGCGTCCTGCTTCTTTGGTTTTTTGGCGGATGTGTTGTGCAGTGCAGCGTCGACCTGCTCGAGGGCACGCTCGAGATGGAGGACGTAGGTCGCGTAGCCGGCAAAGATGTCAGACTAAGAGAGAGTGTGAGTGTGTGTGTGATGGGATGGGAAGAGAGGAGGAAACAAACATTGGAGACAAAGACATCGGCGAGGGAGCGGACGAGCGGGTACTGGTCGTCGTAGCGCTTCTTGAGGGCGTCGGAGAGGCGCTTGTGGCCGTCGAGGACGCCGGAGTCGACGACCTCGAGGCAGATGCGGAGGTCCTCTGGGAGCTGGTGTGGGGCAAGGTAGGAGCCGTAGACGGCCGAGGGCGAGTTTTGGCTTTTCTTGAATTTGCGCAACATGCCTGCCTTGGGCGGGGTGTCGCCGGTGCTGTGTTTGCGCTCGCGGTCGAGGGCGGTGCCTTGACGACCGAGGGAGTGGGTGGATGCGGACATTTGTGTGCGCGGGGGCGGGGGCAGGGACATGTGTGAGCGGGAGGGAAAGGGCAGGGCAGCACCAGTGCGCGGGTAGGGCTTTGTGGTGGTGGTGGTGGTGGTGCCGTGGTAAGGCGATCGTGGGTGATCGTTGTTGGGCCTGTAGCTCCTGCCCATGTGGTCGTCGCCCTCGTCGTCGTCTGTTTCGAGGGACTCGTCGTCGATGTTGGGGGTGTCCTTGATGCGGACCGAGGCGGTGGTGGTGGTGCTGGGGGGCGGGCCAGTGGGCGAGGGGGACATGAAGCGGGCGGCGATGGGGGGGAGGTTGTCGGCGGAATCGAGGGGGGATTCGGAGCGGTAGTAGTCGTAGTCGAGGTTGGGGGTCGAGGCGAGGGGCGAGGTGGAGGATGTGGAGAATGGATGGAGGAGGGGATCAATAAACGTGTCTTTCATCTTTACGAGTTCCTGAACGTATCTGGGAGGGGGGCGATTAGTTTGGGATTTGAGGAGGAAGAGAAAGAGAACATGCCTCTCTTCGCTGGAGATGATTTCAAAGAGGACTTCCTGGCGGGTGCGCTCGCGGGAGCCGAGATTGGAGACGAGGTCCTCCTCGGTGACCTCGCTCCAGGAGGTGGCGGCGAGGATCCTGCTGCCGCTGGCGCTGGACATGTGGGAGTAGGGCGTGCCGGAGCGCAGGGAGACGGAGGATGGCTCTAGCTGCTTGTGGAGGTACGGAGAGGTGGTGCGGGTGGATGTGGCCTTGACAGCGGTGCGTGGGGCGGCATCTGGCTTTGAGTTGGAGGACGAGGCTGGGGCAGAGAGGGAGGCACGAGGTTCCGGCAGATGGGCAGCCTGGAAGCGGGAGACGGTGGTCTTGACGGGGACGGGTGCCGGTGCTGGTGCTGTTGCAGGGACGGGGGGTGGGTCTGACAGGGCGCGATCTGGGATGGCTGGGGTCGGTGGGGGCGAGATGAAAGCCACTTTTTTGTGGACGTCGAGAGGTGGAGCAGGGGGATCTGGCGGAGGAGGGGGCTGAGGCGCAATTTCAGGGAGTGGTTTGTGGGCAGAGGCACGTTGTTGTTCTTCTTGGGGCGGCCAGGAGCGGAGAGGCGGAAACTTTTCCTTGGAGTCTCTGTCCTTTTCCTTTTCCTTTTCCTTTGTGCCGCCGCCGAGATGGAGACGGTGGAAGAAAGCCTTCATGAGAGAGCAGACGCAGCAGCAGCACCCCAGCCGCGTCTATTTTTTCCGCCTCGTGGGAAGCACATGTTGTCTCCTGCGCACAACACTAAACACGTCGCCCTCCTCCCCGCCCCCTTCCACGCCTCGTCCTTCCTCCTCGCCCAGCGCGACGACGGCGTCTCCAATGGCACCGCCCTCTGGCTCGGTGCCCAGTGCATGGCCCACTTTCTCGCGACGCTGCCCGTCTCTGCCCGGCTCGTCGAGCTCGGCAGCGGCATTGGCTACACAGCGTACGCGGTTTCACATCTGTCTATACCACGCGCTCACCCTTGCAGTCTCGCCATGAGTTCACTCGGCTGGGACGTGCTTGCCACAGACACAGCCCATGTCATCTCGACCGTCCTCGCCAAAAACATACGCGACAACGCCACACGCTCAATACACGTACGCGAACTAGACTGGACAATACCCCCGCACCAGTGGTCCTGGACCGACTCTACCGCCATCGCCTCTACTACCCCGTCTCTCACCCCGGCCCTCGATCTCTCGCCTCCCTTTGACCTCGTCTGCTCCGCCGACACCGTCTACTCCCCTGATCTCGTCCAGCCCCTCCTCCGCACCATACACGCCCTCTGCACCCTCTCCCGCGCCGCCTCCCCCTCCGCACGCGCGCCCCCAGCCTACCTCTGCATCGAACGCCGCGACCCCGCCCTCGTCGACCACGTCCTCGCCCAAGCCCACACCACCTGGGGCTTTTCCGTCCACCGCGTCCCCCACCACAAGCTCCTCAAGGCCCTCCGAAAAGCCCGCATCACCTGGCCCCGCCATGAATGGGATGCCGTCGAGATCTGGAAGCTCACCCTGCCCCGCATCCCATTGTCCTAGTCATCTTACTATTACGATTCCTCTACAATCTCTTCCCTCCTCGTAGCTACTAGCTTTAGTGTCCGATCAAACCCATGATTCGACTACAACCCATTATTAGCACCACACGCGTCTCCACTACGATCCCACTTACCAGATCCCGCCACGTCTCTTCTTCGTCGTTTTCCGTCTGCAGCTGATATATCTGCAGGAACCCCTTGAACCTGTGCCTCATCAGATCCTGAACGACAGCAACACCCAATCGACGTACGTCAGCCCCCCGTCATCCGTCACATCCAGAAACTCGACGAGCTCGTCTTTCGTCTCCTGCGAGAACGGCGCCCCGTTCGTGTCCTGTGCCCACGCATCGAGGCCCTCGGGCGACAGATACGCACTCACCGGCGGCTCCAGCAGCAACAGCCCCCGCCCGCCCCGCACAGGCGCACTCTCTGGCCGTGGCATGCAGTATTTAGCGAATATATGCTTCAGGCAGACTTCCAGCTGTGTACATAGATCAAAATTCAAATACATGCGATTAAATACCAATAGCACATACCTGGTCAGAGATACCCCCGTCGTCGTCGAGCAGCTGCACGCCCGCGTTCCTCCGCCCCTGGATCGACGCTGGCTCGGGCGTCTCTGGCCGCGGCGACTGGTTCCCAGACTCGAAGCGGTGCATTTTTTTTTGGCGACAAACGTCGATGGTGCACGAAAAAGGGCAACCCGGCACGTGTTATCGATGGTCCCCCCGTGTGACCAGCCCACACTCACGCTCACCCATGACCATGGCCAACCGCGCAGAGCCCCTCTCCATAGAGTCGCTCCTCCAGAAGCAAAAGGCTGAAAAAGAGGCTGCGGCCAAGGTCTGTGTTCTCTTCCTGCTAGGCACCTAGCTGACTGACCCCCACGCAGCCCAAATTCCTCTCGAAAGAGGAACGCGCAAAAATTGCGATAGCACAGCGCGCCAAAGAGATCAATGCGCAAAAGTTAAAAGAGGACAACGCCCGCAGGGACCGCGAGGCGCTCGAGCGCGAGGCCGAGGAGCTGCGCCAGCGGGAGCGTGGCGGCCGATACGGCGGTCGATGCAAGTGCGCCCTGCCTCGTGCTTTCTATTCTCTACTAACACTACTCTACAACATAGATGACGACCGCTATGCGCATCCTGAGCACAACCGCAACGACAGAAACGACCGGCATGGGCGGCGGGACCGGGGCAACAACAACAACAACAGCAGCAGTAACAGCAACACGAGGCCCCCGCCCCCGCAGGACGAGCGCCGCAGCACGCCACGCGAAGGGTACCAGAACGTGCCCACCGGTCCTCGCGCCGAGCGCAGCAAGCCCGTGTCATCCAGCACCCCCTCCTCCTCCTCCTCGATGCCCCCACCGCCCGTCCCCCAGTCGCACACGCTCCCCGAGCCGACCGAGCCCTACGTGCCCAAACTAACAGACGACGACCTGAGCGCGATCCGCTCGCGCTACCTCGGCGTCGACAAGAAGAAGCGCAAGATCCGCAAGATGAACGACCGCAAGTTCGTGTTTGACTGGGACGCGCAGGACGACACGTTTGCGGAGGACTCGCCTGTCGCTGTTGGGAGCAACCGCCAGGGCGCGCAGGTCATGTTTGGTCGTGGGCGTTTGGCGGGCATGGACGATGGCGGCGGGAGCGGTCCGCGCAAGTCGTCTGCGTCGTCTGCCTCTGCGGCGGAGGCAGGCAAGGGCCACCTGCAGCTTGCGGACGCGCTTGAGCGCAGGATGGCGGCCAAATCGGGGCTGGATGAGCGGCATTGGACTGAGAAACCGCTCGAGGAGATGAAGGAGCGTGATTGGCGGATATTCAGGGAGGATTTCAGCATCTCTGCGCGCGGTCTGTGCTTGTTCTCGATCTGTGGCGTCCTATTTCGATGGCTTATCGTGACACAGGCGGACAAATCCCACACCCGCTCCGCTCGTGGAAAGAGTCGAGCATTCCGGCTACGATTCTGGAATGCATCGAGGCCATCGGCTACAAAGAGCCGTCTCCTATCCAGCGGCAGGCTATTCCTATTGGCCTTCAGAACAGAGATATTATTGGCATCGCTGAAACGGGTGTGTGTTTTTATTTTACTACATGTGCGCTGAGCTATTGATCAAGGGCTGCTACAGGGTCCGGCAAGACGGCAGCGTTTGTCATCCCAATGCTGGCGTTTATCTCAAACATGCCGCCATTTACGGACGATAACAGACATCTGGGCCCGTATGCGCTTATCATGGCGCCTACACGTGAATTGGCACAGCAGATCGAGAGCGAGGCGCGCAAGTTTGCGTCTCCACTTGGTTTCAAGTGTGTCTCGATTGTGGGCGGGGTGCGCGTGTTTGTTGTATTTTAAGTGAATGATGGACTCACGTCAGGCTTAGCGAGCTGTCGAGGAACAGCAGTTCAATCTGCGCGAGGGTGCAGAGATCATTATTGCGACACCAGGCCGGTTGCGGGACGTTATCGAGCGACACGTGCTGGTGCTGTCGCAATGCCGGTATGTGGTGATGGATGAAGCGGACCGGATGGTGCACCTGGGGTTCGAGGCAGATCTGACGTTTATCCTGGATGCGCTTCCGAGTGAGACGATGGCCGGGGAGGACCTCGGTGAGCAGATGGACGTGGACGGTGAGACATTGGTGAAAAAGGGCCGGACGCGGGTGACGACATTGTTTTCTGCGACGATGCCGCCCGCGGTGGAACGGCTTGCGCGGAAGTACCTCAAGAAGCCGGCGGTGATTACGATCGGCGAGGCTGGACGGGCCGTCGACACGGTGGAGCAGAGGGTCGAGTTTGTGAATGGAGACGAGAAGAAAAAGTGGGTCGCTGCTGTGGTGGTGCTCAATGCTTGGCTTACTGACGCGATGGACAGACAACGACTATTGGAGATTCTCAACAGTGGACAGTATGCATCGCCGATCATTGTATTTGTGAACCAAAAGAAAACTGCAGACATGGTGGCAAAGGATCTTTCACGTGCAGGGGTGAGTGTGGATATAGATTGCGGTGCGTGCGTGCTAATCGGAAAAAATGTGCAGTGGAGCGCGGCGACGCTGCATTCGGGCAAGAACCAGGAGCAGCGCGAGGCGTCGCTGCAGTCGCTGCGTGAGGGGACGAGCGACGTGCTGGTGGCGACGGATCTGGCGGGGCGGGGTATCGATGTGCAGGACGTGTCGCTGGTGATCAACTTCCAAATGGCGTCTACGATAGAGGCGTACGTGCACCGGATAGGTGAGTGGCGTGTGTTGCGGGGCTGGGCGTGCATGTGCTGATGGGACGGGGACAGGGCGGACAGGGCGAGCAGGGAAACTGGGGACGGCAATAACGTTCCTGACGAACGATGACGACGAAGTCATGTGGGTGCCGTGGTTCTTTTTGGAGTTTATCGGATTTCTGACATTATCTGATGGACAGGTACGACCTCAAGCAAGGCGAGTATTTGAAATTAGGGGTGAATACTGTATTATTACTGACAGATTGTGTTACAGAAATATCGAAGAGCCCGGTGTCCAAAGTAGGGGTGGAGCTGGCGAAGCACGAGGCGGCGCAGCACAGGGTGTCGCGGGAAATGAAGAGAAAGCGCGAGGCGGACGATGTAGGATAAATAAATAAATAAAAAAGTGTTGTGTAGCACGAGCGTGATGGCGCGGCATTGATGCCGGAATTGACATATTGCATATGACGGGGTAAGCGGATTTGTCAGCGGCGAGCAGGAGAAGTGGCTGAGATGTTGAGCTGAATAGAATGCGACGACCATCATCTTACTATTAGCTCCTCCAATGCCCAACTCTAACAACTCCAACACAAAGCACGGTCCTCTCCACGACCTCAAGCGCTTCCTCAACCACCACATCCCCCACCCCGCCCACAGACAACCACGAGAACGAGACGCCTCCTCCATCTCTACCGCCTCCATCTCCCCTCCGTCCCCCCGTGTCGTCCCCTCTCGCTCGCCCCCCAAGCCCACCTACACCCCGCGCCTGCCTCCCACCCCCACGTCCTCCCTCCGCAACGCAACACAGGTCCATCTCTCCAAAAAGTATGGCAAGCTCGGCCGCGTCCTCGGCAGCGGCGCAGGTGGCACTGTCCGCCTCATAAAGTCCAGCTCCAAGACTCGCGGCGTCATGTACGCAGTCAAAGAGTTCAGGCCAAAACGCAACGGAGAGTCTGAAAAGGAGTACCAGAAAAAGGTCACCGCAGAGTTCTGTGTCGGTTCCACCCTCAAACACCCCAACATCATCGAGACCGTCGATATCGTCTCAGACCACGGCCTCTACTACGAGGTTCGCTTCTCTGCACCCTAACCTCTTTTTTACTAATCCACACCAGGTCATGGAATACGCTCCTTTTGATCTCTTCAGTGTCGTCATGTCCGGCAAGATGTGCCGTCCAGAGATCTACTGTGTCTTTCGCCAAATCTGCGACGGCGTAGAGTACCTCCATGAAATGGGCCTCGCACACCGCGACCTCAAACTCGACAACTGCGTCATGACCCGCGAAAACGTTGTAAAACTAATCGATTTCGGCACGGCTACCGTCTTCCACTACCCTGGCAAGGTCCACACTCCAGCTACCGGTGTCGTCGGCAGCGATCCTTATCTCGCTCCAGAGGTCCTCACCAGCGACTCTTACGATCCCAGAAAAACTGACGTCTGGAGCGTCGCTATCATCTTCATGTGCATGGTCCTCCGCCGCTTCCCCTGGAAGATCCCTGACCCCAAGACTGACCCCAGCTTCCGCGCTTTCGTTCACGCCCACCCTGACTTGTCCCTTAAGCCCGAACCCAAGCCGGCCAAGGGTCGGCTTTCGGATCCGGAAGATGCCAACCATCCCATACGGGGCGCTACGCTACCCCCATCCCTATCTTCCACTCGCAAACTTGCTCTACGGGAACGCGCTTCTAGTACGGGATCGCCCCACCATGATCACGAAGAGGGCTCTTCTAGCACTAGCAATTCTTCAGAAACGACCTCTATTCTTACGTCTGCTTCTACCGAGTCGACTGCCATCACAGATCCTCCCTCTCGCCTCGCAAGCGGATCACATGGCTCCTCGTCTTCCTCGTCCTCCCGCTCACCCATGATTACCCCTACTGGCGCCACTGCAGAGGAGCGCAAGCAACACATTCGTCAGTCTTTCCAAACTGGCAAGTTTCACACCCACAGCATGGCCACACTCCCTGTGATCGGCTCCAACGGCCTCCACCCGACCGAAAGCCCCCTGGAGATGGACCCCTCGGTCCTGCAATTCGCCCGCCCTGGCCGCTCCACAGAGTCTCTCCCCAGTCCGACCATCAATCAGCGACGCGCTGACGGTCTGCTGACCCCTCATTCGGTAACGTCGGGTCGGCATCGTTCAGCCACATTTAGCGCTGTGATAACAGAAGACGGCGAGACTTTGCCGATACCACGCGTCATCACCAATCCATCACCGTCGCCAACGCCGCCTGCGACGTCCCCTGCGCAAAAGTCTCGCCAGCGGACCGACAGCGTCGCCACCTACCACGGCGGAGGCGCCGAGTCGATATTCCGGCTGCTACCGCGCGAGACACGCCCTGCACTGCGGCGCATGCTATTTGTCGAGCCCTCGTCGCGGTGTACGCTTACCGACCTGCTCAAGGGCAAGGGCAAGACCAGCGGGCTCCTCTGTGGCTGCGACCGGTCGCCGCAGCACTCACCTCGGGACCTGACGCGCAAGGCTAGCCATGGCCACTGTGTCGACCACGACGACTGCGACTCCGAAGACGAGGACGACGGCGACGAGTGGATCAAGAGCATTGCGCCGTGCTCGCAGCCTGGCATGGGTGCTGGCCATGTGCATATAAAGGTCGCAGAGGAGGAAAAGAAGACGGGCAAGAGGCGATTTTTCTAGTTTGCGCGGTACCGTCACCGGCTGTTGCCCTTCGTTTCTGTCTTGACGGACGTGTCGCCGCGCGAGACCTCACGTTGACCATCATCACATTCATTCATCAGCATCCACCTCATCATGCCCCCCATGTCGTAACGGCCCATCTTTATATATCTATCTCTTCTGCTTCCTCCTGCTCGCGTTCTTTTTCCCCTGCGTAGACATATGATTTATTCTCCGATGCCTATCATATCATATCCATCGATTCTTCTTTTTCTGCCCTTTCCAGCGCACTCGTTCCCCCTTATTTCCGTTCGTCTTCTTCTTGCTTGACACCTCCCTGTGCTGCTGGGTGTCCTCTCATCAACGGACTATACGGACTCTGGCGGATTCTACCCTACACCCTTTCCCGTGCTGCCCTGCTCCGCGCTCCCCACCTGCCTCTGCCTGTATGTTGTTTGTATATCTCCTCCCGCCCCACGACCCATGCGTAGAGAAACCAGACACACGTGTACTAATTCCTCCCCCCGTATCCTATCATATCAATTCATTTTTTCCCCTCTTTGCTTCTTCCCCCACACATTGTTCCTTCCATCACTATACTTAGGATCCTCGGATGGAAAAAAAATGAATAACGAATGACATGACGCTGATTTGGATTCGGAATAATGTAACTGCGAGGAGGGTTTTTTGCGTGCCGGTGCGGAGATATAGCGTTCCATCGGGCCCATGGCGTCAATATTCAGGCAGGCCTCAGGTTACACATAATGCCGGCAACTCCTCCGACCGTCCAAATCGGCTGGGCTGACGTCTGCCATTAATTCCAAGGCTGCCACAATACCGGGCATGCCGAGACCGGGCTTTTATCATCACTCGAATTGTGTAAAAAATTAAATGTAATCCGGATTTAGAATTGAATGTGGCGGCCCATTTGACACCCGCCCGATGCGTCAGCCACTGTCAGCCTTAGTATCGCTTGTACTACGTCCGCACGCGCTGCTGGTACCGGCGTCCTTTTTGTTCTGCCGGAAGGAAAAAATAGACCACGAGCGCCCCACGCGCCGCAGAGGAAGAAAAAAAAATACATCTGACAGTACACCACTAAAATTAGACGTCAGACCCTCGCTACCGCACTACAGCTCCTCATGCCATCCTCCCCTTGTCTGTTTCTTGTTCTTCTTTCCCTGCCCCTGCTCTTTGTTCTTATTGTTGGCTTTTTTCTTAGCCGCCGCATCCTTGTCGGTATTAGTCCGCAGGTCGTAGCCCGCCGCATGCAGGACTTCCTTGATCTTGTCGATGGAATGCATCTGCTCCTCCGACATCTCATCAAAGTCCTCCACGATCTCAAACACCACCGCGTCCTCCAGCTCGTCGAGCGCCACCCGCCGCGCATCCTTTTTCTTTCCCGCCAGCATCAGGTCGAGCGCCTGGCGGAGCTTCTCCTGCTCCTTGAGCCGCGCCGCACTCATCTTGTCTGCGGGCACCTTGGGTGGCGCCACGGGCGCAGGCAGGACGGGCTTGCGCCGCGGGAGCTTGATAGGATGGTCAGAGTCGGGGATATTCGCGTGCGCATCCGCGGTACTCGCCGGCGGCTGCTCGTCGACGATCTCGCGGCACTGGATCTCGTGCTCCTCGCCCGTGTCGCGGCGCGTCTTGAACCCAGGCTCGCCGCACAGCCGCGGGGTGTTGATCACGAGCACGTAGGAGCACGTCTTGGCTTCTTTGACGAACAGGATCGTGTCTGTCATCGTCATCGAGCAGTGGAACTAGAACGAGCAAATAGAAAAGGTGGTTAATCGGCCCGTCGTCGTGGCGGCGCAGGGTCAGATGGTCTTACCTGGACCTCGACTTCGCGACTCTTGCCCGTCTTGTCGCAGAGGGTCCCGTCGCCCCACCGCTGAACGAGGTAGCGGGAACCAGCGCCGCGCGCGAGCTCGAGGTTCGCGGCATGCGCGTTCTGTTCGGCGACGGTCAGGTCTGCGCCGGGTTTCGGTGCCTTTCCCAGCGTGTAGGCTTCCCACTGTATTGGGGTCAATTGAATTTAAAACGGTGAATCGAATAATGGACTGACATCAGGGTCTTCTTGGGGTGGCTTGTGCCCGCCTGGGAGGGGAAAAAAACATTAATAATTCAATTAATCACTAGCGACCCTTGTGTGGTGGGTGCCACAGAAGATGTGTAAATGAGGGTATGTCGATCGGGTAGAGGGTGGAGGAGAAAAGAAGGAAGAGAAAGGGCCTAGTTTTGGGGTGCCAAGGGAAGAAGGATGGGAGAAGAAATGGGTTGGTTACCTGTAGATTTGGACGAGGTCGCTTCCTTGAATTGCCGGATCTCCTCATTATGACAGTAAGAATAAGTAAACCACCCTTGCCGATGCTTTAGACGTAAGGCTAAGCGCATGAGCTTGGTGTTTGACAGAAGAAACGGACGCACGTAAAGACATGTTCCAGACAAAGGCTGGAGGAGGGACCAGCTTCGTGAAGGTGTAAATTCAAAGTCAGCCTGGGGGTCGTCGGCGACTGGAGGGGTATGGTCGGCCGGTTTGGGTATAAGGCATAGATAAGAGTCTGTGGGACTGATTTTCATTCTTTCCAGGGAATAGTTTGTTGGATATGACAGCTGGAACGGCAGTTGTCAGTGATTTGTTTCTGGAATGGGGTCCTGTGTTACTTGTGAGCTGTCGATGCCGTCATGGGCGTCGCCACTGTCGATTTGCTTTACCGAAGACGGTGGCTGAGGACGGTCGGACCATGGTTGATCTAGAAACTCGAGTTGGCCGCCACGCAGGCCCTCCCTGAGCCACCGCTGAGCAGTATCGTTGAGGAGAGGCAGACGGTTGAGAAATGTGACACGAAACTTGGGAAAGGCATGGGTGTCGTCTGGGAGAGAGTGGAGGAGCGCAGCAGCAGCATGGGCGGGGATGAGGAGGAGAGGGCCAGCGAGGAGGAGACGCATGGTGGTCGGTGTTCACGACGGGGAGCGTAGTAGACGTCTAGTCTGATCACCGTTAGACTCCGCGGCTGGGTAATACCTTCCAAATCGGGGGGTCGGGGACCGGATGGGCGAGCCGTGGACAGCTTCTGTACCCATGGACTGTCCTCACTGTACTCTAGATCGGCGGTGGGAAATTTAATTCCTAGCCATCATATGCATTTATCCGGAAGGTTGCAGGGGGACGGTGTGATGCCAGGTGGTTGAATATCCATGTGCTTCAGCGACTCGGATTCTGCCCAGCCAGCTCCATCATTTTCTGTACTCTTGCTGCGACGTGAGTAATTCGATCTTTATTCTCATTACGTGACCAGCACCCCCCAAAATCAGGGGTAAATCTCTTCCAACAACAAGATTGCTCTACGATAATAGTAATCCCATGCAATTAGCTCACAAACGCCCCGCCAGTGAACAATTCATTTTTGGTTTCTTCTATATTCGGCACATTTAATTTCTTCATTAAAACCCGGCCACGCTGTTATTTCCCCCCTCCTTTCCCTCTCTTCCTTGAACCAGTTCCATCTCCGCGCATCAGTCTCTGGTCCCGCTCCCCCACTAGCCCGACTCCAGATCGCGCCCACTCCCTCAAATGTCCTCCTCTCCCCGCGAAGCTCACGAGGAGCCCGAAGATAAGAATAATCTCGACGAGGTCGATGAGCTGCCCGGCGGTGATACTGAAGGCGGTGAGCACCCACATGCCTTCATTCCATCCCATCATTTTTGCTGATCAAGAATGTCCCTCCAATTATTGTCTCTTATAGAAGCTGCGCCCAAAGATGGAGACGTGCCTGTGAAACGGGGTCGGGGTCGGCCAAAGGGCAGCAAGAATAAGCGGCCGGGCGCTGCGCCAGCTGTCCCCGCAGCTGGTTCATCGTCCGCTGCGACTCCTAGGAAGAGGGGACGTCCACCCAAGGTGAATTACCCATTCATTACATTTCTCACTGTGTGCTCTCTCCGAACAGTTCCTTGACCGATCTTTGATGCCTCTCTACAGGAGAAGAGGGACGACGACGGCGAAACTGAGCCGCCCGTTAAACGCAAGAGAGGGCGCCCGCCAAAAAATCCGAAACCTGAGGTGGCAGATGGCGGCGCAACAAGCGGCCACGCTCCTGAGCCAGCCGTTAAGAAGAAACGGGGTAGACCGTCGAAGAAGACATCGGAGTGACACCACTGTACTCGTCATTTTTTTTTTGCTCAGCTTTCCAAGTTTTTTGGTGGTTCTCTTGGTTTATTCTTCCGCTCTTTTTACTTACATTTACATTTCATGACCGACACGCAACACGACCCCACTTACTATAGTACCATCGAACGTTTCTTCTGATTGCTTTCGTCATTGCCACCACCGTCGCTTGCTTATTTATGCTGTACAGAGTATGCTATTGTGTTCGTCGTTTTCGAAATGGAATAGAATTCGACAACTTCATCCGATGTGAGCCTCGTGGTGAAGCCGCGATAATAATCTGACCACACTTGGCCGCAAACGATTTCTTCCGCCAATTTGATGAGAAAAAACCCAAATCCACGTACAGCATGTGTCCAGAAGACAGGGCCATCCATACTGGTTTATAAGGTTTGACGTGGGATTGATTCAACGCTTGGCCAGTGTACAGAATGTCAAAGCCATCCATGTTATCCACATCCCCGCCACACCAGTGAACGTTATTATAACCCACCCGAGCCCCTCTATGATAGTAGCCTGTCGTACGGCCCTATTTTTCGCCGTTGCATAACTAATATCGGGACGGAAAGTTACCATTGTATACAAGGGAATCCAGCCGGTCGGTTTGCCCGGTGGGTAAGGCACACGAGCCAATAGAGGCGCCAGAGAAGACAGAGAAATAAATGAGCTGGAACTTAACGAATAAAGAAGGTTGTCTAATGTTTTCTTAAATAGATATGTGGGAGTCGTTACGGCGTGCCGCATCTCAATGCTGGAATGGTGTCAGAGAACGTGAAGGAGGGCGAGAAAATGAATGGGCGCACTAATTGTCCATCGCAAGTTCGCAGATCGCGATCAGGTCCTCGTATCGACCTTCGGAATACCGGTCGAGAGCGCGCACCAGGCTTTGGTCGATGTTATCGGTCGAGCCAGCCTTCGCCGATGGGGAGGTAGCCTTGACGCCTTCTTGGAGGAATAGTGTCATTAAAATCCGGACGTCTTCAAGACCGCAGTTAAGACCCTGTCCGTAAAACGGCACCATGGAATGGGCGGCGTCACCCAGAATTATGACGCGGTCCTTGTAGTGGTAAGGCTTGGCCTATGGATAAGAAAATTATGTTTCAACCGGAGTATCTGAGGGATAAAGGCTCAGCTTGCCTTAGTACAGATCAGGGGGCTGCGGGGATTGTGGGTAAAATCGCCAACAAGCGTTTTCTCGCCAATCAGGAGCAAGGCGTCGGGAAAGTATGTTTTGAACCAGTCCAGGATGGTCTCGGCATTATTCAAGCGATCAAGATCTGAGCTAGGCGCGAACAAAGTACAAGTAAACGTCTTGTCCTGTCGAGGCAATTATTAAAATCTATTTTAAAATGAAATAGTTGGTTTTGGGGTACGTACTTTGTTGGGAAGTGCAATTAACATAAAAGAATGGCGTGGCCAAATATGTAGATGGTTTGGATCAAGGAGAAACGTCGATTTGCCGTCACTATCTCGGCCTGCCGGCATTTTCAATTCTATGTATTCGTGTTTGATGTATTCCTGTTGATAATCCATTCTAACGGAGATCGACAACAGGGTCAGTGATGAGAAGAGGCGATGGATAGACAAAGAAGACCGCTCACTTGACAACTCTCATCATCTGCCTTCGAATTACTGAATAGCTTCCATCTGCACCAACACAAAAATCAAAGGGAACGCAAGTGCCCTCCTTGGTGTCCATATTTCGCATAGTAATCGACTTTTGGTCAAAATCGGCCGCCACAACTTTGTGTTTGAAAAATATCCGTATATTTCCCGACGCAGAGGCTTCATCTAAGAGCTCTTCGTTAAGAAGGGCGCGGTCGATCGAGTTGATACACTGTGGAGTAAAGGAACCAGGGGTTAGTAAGATTGGGAAGTGGGGTTTCTGCGAAAGCCTACCTGTCCATCTCTGTCATACAGTTGGCTATCAAGATCTCCCTTTAAGCTATGAATCATACGCCCGCGCATGGGAATAACGGTTTGCATGAATCGCTGAGAAACCGCGGGATCGACTGCTTCGATGGCGGCTATTCCGCGGTGCGAGATGGCCAGATTAATAGAACGCTGCTGGTTCTCAGCCTTTGAGGAGGGAAGGCGCATATCTACCGGCGTTTTAGCTAATAAACGTCGGATAAGTAAGCAGAGAAGACGCACCTGGGCGTCCCTCGTAGATGTCGACGCGCCAGCCTTGCTTTGCAAAGGCCATCGCTGCAAGGCATCCCACAGGACCTGCCCCGACCACGACGACCTTCCTTGGGGTGGACGACATGGAGATGGAAGTCGTCGTCGTGAGCTCTAGTTTAGGCTTGACTCGATGATCAGCACCTGAAATACTTGTCCGACGGATCGTAACATCTAATCTAATCATACTCGGATCTTTGCCTAGACTCATCGAGCCTCAAAACTTCAGAAACTCGAATTGTCTTATCGCCGCATAATCGATATGACCTCTACTAGCCCCCACAATTCTCTGAGCAACGATTTTATCTTTCCTACCAACAAGGACATCGCGGCTAAGTTTCGGGTTGATGCCGGTAAGTACCCGGTCCGTGTGTCAACTTGAGTTTCCATCCACACAATGTTCTAGAGAGCAGGATCATCTATCTCTGCGGAAACTCGCTCGGGCTCCAAACTAAGAAATCCAAGAAATTGGTCCAGGAAGAGTTGGATGTTTGGTCGAAACGGTGAGGTTCTTTTAATCCTTATCGGACGCGCCTCAACTTGGCCTCAGCGCTGTCGTCGGCCACTTCTCCCACCCCCAAGGAAGGCCTTGGGCTAAATACACCGATGAAGTTAATTGTTTAATGGCTGAAGTTGTGGGTAAGCTTTCCTAGGCCTATCATCTCCAACGCAGGTCATGAAACGCGTCATAGGGGCGAAGGAGAAGGAAGTCGCATGCATGGGAACGCTGACGAACAACCTGCACCTCATGATGGACTCCTTCTATAACCCCACTGCTGAGAGGTACAAGATCCTATGCGAAGCGAAAGCCTTTCCCTCGGATCAAGTCAGTTTTTTGGCGCGCTTTTCCCTCGCGAATGAAATTTACCGAGACGAATTCCACGGCAGTACGCGTTCGCATCCCAGGTGCGAGCTCACGGTCTAGACCCCTCGACCGCAATCCTCGAGGTGTTCCCAAGAGAAGGCGAATACTCCCTTCGAGAGGAGGATATTATGGAAATAATCGCCAAAGAAGGGTCCTCTATTGCGCTTGTTCTCTTTAGTGGGGTCCAATACTATACTGGTCAACTGTTCCCCATGCAGAACATCACACAGAAAGCTAAAGAGCAGGTACGAGAGTTCGACAAACCTTTTACGTATCCCTCATTGATGTACAAAACTTTAGGGATGTATCTGCGGATGGGATCTCGCCCATGCTGTCGGCAACGTGCCCTTGTCTTTGCATGACTGGGACGTCGATTTTGCCGTTTGGTGCACCTACAAGTACCTTAACTCGGGCCCGGGTGGCATTGCTGGCATCTTCATGCACGAGAAATGGAACAACATCCAACTGCCCAAGTGCGAATAAATTGACATGCCTCAACTTTTCTCTGAAACTTTATTCATACAGGTTCGCGGGCTGGTGGGGTCACGAGCTCTCTACGCGGTTTCAAATGCCACCCACGTTCTCTCCGATTGCGGGCGCCCAAGGCTTCCAACAATCTAACCCCTGTATTCTTGCTCTAGCTTCGCTCTTAGGATCGCTCCGGGTATTCAAGGAAGCAGGCATGCTGACACCGGTCAGAGAAAGATCCTTGCTGCTCACCGGTACTCTTGAGAAGCTCCTTGTCAAATCCGATTATTTTGTATTCCTAGATCAGCTCCGCCAATTGTACCCTCAGGCTGGCAGCGGCAAGCCAGGATTCACGATTATCACGCCCGCTGATCCAGATCAGCGTGGCGCACAACTTTCCCTGCTGATCCTGCCTGCCGAGTCAGGGTTAATGCACAAGATATTTGCGAGCTTGTCTGATTATGGTGTTATTGGAGACGAGAGAGAGCCGGATGTGATACGACTTGCACCTAACCCATTATACAACACCATCCATGATTGTGAACAAGCGGCGCAGTACTTGGAGCAGGCATTCAAGTTAATCGGCGCGTAGGTCCGCCTTACATATACCACGGGAAGTATACACACGGAATATTCCTAAACAAGAAATATTATTTCTAAACTGGATTCTTACGCATGGTTGAGAACGAAATCCTTCACAATGTCGACGTAATCTAGGCCCAAGAGAACATCATTGTGGTCGCCGCTCAGGCGATTTATGTTGCGAAAAACGCGTGTAGGGGCCTCGTTCCCATTCAGGACACAGAGATGATGGTACATCCTCTCGCTCTGGGATGTGTTGATAAGTGTATCTCCACTGGAGTGGATGATAAGCCATTTAATGTGGGTGGCGATCAACGGGAAAGTAGTTGTGGAGAACGGAGCATAGGAGCCACGCCGGCCAAATGTAGGCGCGATGAACCATTCGCGATAGTTAGGGAAATCTGAGAGGAGTAGCTCAAGGTCATAGATGCCTTCGGACAAGGTGATAGCCTTTACGGCGTCACAAAGAGAGGCGGTTGGGGTTAGGCTAGGGGTAATGGATGACGAGTCGAGAAAGATAGAGGTGAGCATGTGTGCGCTGCAGCTGTGTCCCATCAAGTAGAGATGGGCTGGATTGTACACAGGACCGACTGCGGATGGGCCCTGCCAAGTTGTTAGAAACAACAAGGCGTCGAGTAGATCCTCGGCGTGTCCCGGATGTTGAAAATGGTCATCGCCGGGAGGATCGCGGGGTGTGAGACGATAATTTACAACAGCGACAGAATAACGCGTGGCAGCTGCGAGGCCGCGTGCGAGTTTCTTGTGATCACCCTTGTCCTCACTAGGCCAGCCCAGGTAAGATAGACGGCAGCAGGATAGTAAATAGACTTACGCGCGCCATGCACCGCCATGGATAAAGACAAGAAGAGGCGGTGGAGGACTGGGGACAGCATCTGTCGGCAAGTAGACGTCAAACTGGCGCTGTGCGTCGGTACGCGCTGCGGCGCTGTAAGAGATGTCCACAAACTCCATAAAACGAGTCACCATAACATTGTCACATGTAATATCCAGGTAATGACATCATACTTTCCTTTTGCATAAATACGAACCAAGGTTGTCTCGCCAATCCACAACCTGAAATCTCCCCTCATGGCCTTCACGACCTCCGACATCTGCAAGGTTTGTCTCTCTCTTCCATCCCTCCACGTCCCTCACATATTTTCCAGATCATCCTCGCTATCTTCCTCCCACCTCTTGGTGTGTTCCTCGAGCGCGGGTGCGGAGCTGATCTTGTCCGTATTGTTTTTCTCTTTCCGAAATCTACGCCTCATTTTTTGTTTCCCCCCAGCTCATCAACATCCTCCTAACCATCTTGGGCTACATGTATGTCTATCCCTTCCATACCACCTTTCATTATCGCTCATCTATCTCCATAGTCCCGGAATCATCCATGGTATGCCAAGAACCAAGTCATTATTGTTTAACTTGCTGACGTCTGGCTCCTACAGCCCTGTATATCATATTGAAGTACTAGAACCCTGTTTCCAAATCTATGTATTGCAATAGATACCCAACTGTTTTACTATAAATGATTCTAAGATTGCCATAATTACACATCTTTTACAACTCCAACATTGAGCCCAGAGCCTGCGGCAGTCGCAATCTTTGTGTCCCTCTTCCCATCAGAAATGCTCTCCGCGTCGGTGTATTCCTCGTCCGTCTCTTCCCCTTCCCCTTCCTCGCTTGACCCTGCCGCTTTTCCGACATCCTTTACCAGCGGTTGGACAAGAGCAGCGGCTTTAACCGCAGGTGCCTCTGACAGCTCTCCACTCTCATACTCTTCACTTTCATCTCCCTCCGATTCTTCCCCTGACGACTCCGGTTTCGCAAATGGCGGTGCCAGGGCTATTTCCGTAGGCAGCATGTTATGAGTTCCCATAGGAAAAAGGGCGTTCGTGGACGCGCTCGCCCCATCGCTCCCATCGCTTTCTTCCTCTGAAGATTCCTCCTCCGAAGTCTCTTGCTTGGATGTTGGAGCTAAGGGTGTCACTGGGGCAACCGCGGCAGTGATTTGAGTTCCCTCTTTTCCAGGAGAAGACACCTCGTCACCCGAGTTCTCTTCAGATTCATCGTCGCTTTCGTCTGCAACTAATGTGGCGCTCGAGAGAATTGTCGCCGTTTCAGGTGAAATGGACGCCTGAAGAGGCTGGGGAACAGCAGCCATCTGGGGGGTCGCATCAGGCTTTCCCGCCACAGAATTTATTGGCTTCTTAGGCATCCCATCATCGCTCTCCTCTTCATCCTCGTCTTCGTCTTCGTCTTCCTCCTCTTCGTCTTCACTTTCCTCTTGGGGTTCCTGTTTCGTATTATTTTGCTGGGAGGCATTAGTGGAAGATGGCGCGGTAATCTGAGGAGTCGCGATGGCCTGTGGATAAATGATGGGCTCCTCCACTCTGACATCCTCGACCATAGGCTTTGTCGGTGCTGCAGCTACCTCTTCGATCTCGTCGATATCCTCGTCCTCTTCAGATTCTTCCTCTGATGTGGCTTCCTGGTTCGGAGAAATCGCTGAGGCCACCGACACAGACTTTGCCGGTGACGTATTTGGCTCCCCATCACTCTCTTCACTCTCCTCCTCAGACTCCTCCATTACCTTCTGGACCTTTTTAGCCTGATTTGCCCCTTTACTTTTATCTTCTTCGTTTTCGTCTCCTTTTTCGTCTTCCTCGTCCTCGTCTTCCTCCTCGCTGCTTTCTTGCTCGTCAAACTGTTTGATCATGTGCGATCCGACCGTCCAGCACTTCTTGAAATTTTCGACATCTCCCTTATTTTTGAGACCCTCGCCCCTGGACACCGGAAGCCTGTGCCATTTGCGGATATCATCCTCCTCGACAATATCATCCTGGTATAGCGCTGCAAGAATTTGCCCAAACAAGGGAAGACGTTGCGATGACGCACAATGAGCCTATGACGACATGATCAGCGTGCTGCACCGCATTGAACAGGCGCCTTACTTGCAAAGCGGAAACAGTTTCCACAGGGTCCACGCCTCCAATCCTATCGATAAGTTGACCCCACCTTGCAATGACGGCCGCGATCTCCTTGCGCTGTTCCACCACACCACTATCCACAATCTTAATCTTATCGACGATGGCGCCCACTACAGCTTCACGCACGCGCGTGAGCGGGACATTACTGGCCATACGCAACGTCTTGAGCTCTACAGCAGCATTGTCGACAGAGTGACCCTCCGCGAATGCGCGCTCCAGAGACTGTTTCACTTCTATTTGAAATTCAGATTCTACCATCGGTGAACCGTCAGGGAGCCCGAGGGGCAGGGATTCTGAGGGCACAGTGAAATCCGCGTCAGAATCGCTTTCATCGTCGGACTCGCTTTCACTAAGAGAAGATTCTGATCCATCGTCAGAATAATCCAGATCAGAAGCGTCGTCGCCTATGAGTGCACAAAGGTCAACTTTGGACGAAGCACAAATAAAGAGAGCTTCAGCCCACCAAGACGCATGAACCGCTCATTCTTAAACTTTGCAATTTCGTCATCATCGGCGTCCTCTTCAGGCGCCGTTGGCCATACTAATGCATTCGAATCTGTCCCGAGATCTTTTGCTAAGGAAACTTGTACTATGTAAATGTTTTTAGCACGCGCCACAATCACTAGGGAGACAAACTTACGAGATACAAGGTCTTCTAGATCGGAATCATCGTCTTCGTCTTCATCTGATACTAGTTCATCTTTCTCTTCGGGTTTCTTCGACAATCTCAGGAAGGGCTTCAGTTTCGCGGACGGCCCAACGACCACGCCGTCAGCCAGCAGGCATCCCTTTTGTATCTCGCTCCCGTCCTTTACGTTGACGTTTGCACCAATGATGCTGCGCTCGACCACGCAGTCTGAGCCGATCACCGCACCATCGAATACGTACGAATTGCGAATGATGGCGCCGGCCCCAATGTTGCAGTTTTGTCCAATGACCGAAGCGAGTACCTGGACATTTGCACTTATATTGGTTGAGGACCCGATTAGGGTATTATTTCCAATTTTACATGTTCTAAAAATTATTCAGTATCCCGCAAAAGATAAAGAGGGTCTCACCGAGCAAGGACGACGGTGTTGTCCTTCGCAATATATTTATTACCTCGTTCATGGTCATATACATGGCCACCGGGATGGTTATCATCAGGTACTAGTGGGAATGTCCAACGGGATAGAATGTCCTTGCTAAGCAAGAATGTTAGAGTGATTAATCCTCTTTTGAGATGGAGAAGAATGTACCTGACAGATTCGTAACTTTTTGTATCCTTGACGCGCGCAGCATATCCATCCTTCGCAACGTAGCAGTGAATATTCTTCATGAGGAGATCGGACGTTAAGACACCATGGACGAAGTCTCGTCGAATATCCAAGTAATCAAAGTTATCCTGGAATAGGGATGGAACCTTGACAAACGCAACGAAAGATGAGCGAATAAGCGAGAATCGTTGAGTAGACAATGCCATGTGCACTGACCTCTACGGAACATACGTCTATGGAACAGTCTATCAGGTCGTTCCGAATCTCAACTTCAGGATGATCTGCTAGAATTTCTCGTGGTATATGTGCGAATGTAGTCTGCGGGAAAGCAGAAACGGGCTCGTAATACAGACATTCAGAGGTCTCCGGGTCTAGTATAAAGACAGAGGAGTCACCGCGGGCCCTGTAAAGGATGTTTTTAGTAAGATATAACAAGAACAAGACCGACCGACTCACTTCGTCCTATGCCGTGCACCGCTCTCCTTCACCACCATCGTCATAATAGCGTCCTTATTCGTCTTGCGGCGCTCCTTATGAACGCGCACGACCTCGTCGATCCGGATGTTGCTAACTAGATCTCCCATAACAAGCACGAAGTCGCTAGTAACCAACCCACGGGTGTAGATGTCGCGCATCGCATCCCCCGGCGAAAAGGTCTCCTTCGCAGTTAGAATGGGCACGATCTTGATACCGGAACCAGGCTTCGACCATTTCGATTCCCTTGGTGAACGGACGAAGAGACCTCAACGGAATCATTCCTCTAGCTGAGGTGAGGGTACGCACTTGATCGCTGTTTTGACTAACTCTGCATGAGATCGGCATATCACAAAAATCTCCTGTACGCCGGCAAGTGCGAGGCTTTCGAATGTCCAGTCCAGCAGTGGGGCATTACAGATTGGAAGAAGGCACTAGATATCTAATCAGTATAAAGCGATCAGGCGAAGTTGACTTTGTGTCTGACTCGAGGTTTACGTGCGGTTAGAGGCCGAAATCTTTTGTTGAAGCTGTCTGCGAGAATTACTGCTTGTAAGACCTCTTCCTCGTCATCTATCAACTTTTCTTTGCCTGCATTAGAAGATTTGGGGGCCATTCGACTGGTGGATGGGAGTGATAAAAATGATATTTATGACTCATAATCGAACCGACTAATTTGGAATCTCACGCACTCTAAGCAAGTCACAGAGGAACATTAAAGACTCAAGGAATGGGACAGGCACAGAAGATTACAATTGAACCTAAAGACTTGTGGAGCACGATCCGGTAAAGAAAGTATGGGTATGGGGCTCGAGGTAAGGGATCGAGAATTAGGTATAGAAAACGGATCAGGCTAGTCGTGATAATTGGTCATCGAGGTAGTTAAGCAAACCGAAAAGCACATCCGAGATGTATCATAGAGAGAAAACTTCAACTATGAAAAAGGACACCAATGTCCACCTAGTACTAGGTAGACAAGTCAGCCAAGACAGAAAATTGAGAGAAGCATCATGGGTCGTTCGTTAAATGAAATAATCAATCTGGCGATCGGGTGATTATGCTGCAGCTGCCACAACGGCAGCTGCTGCAGGCGCAGCCTCAGCAGGCTTGACGGGCTCCTCAGTAGTGGCAGGAACAGACTCAACAGCCTCAGGGGCGTCTGAGGCGGGATTCTCCAGAGGGGCAACCGGTGTATGTTCGTCGATCTTGGGTGGGTACTCATCAACCTTGGCGGGGGTTGTAACCTCAGGTTTAGGCTTCGACTTGAAAAAGTCACCAACACGCGCAGAGAGACGACGTCCGACTTTCAAGGGCTTAGAAACCTAGCACTTGTTGAGTGTCAATCGTAATAGTTTAGGACTCAACCAACCTTCTCCTCTTCCTTCTTCTCCTCGACAGGAGTCTCTGAGGCAGCCTCGGTGGGAGCAACGGTCTCGCTATTACAGGAATGTCAGGTAGATATAATACACTGCGCCATGTGGACTCACGTCTCCTTTACAGACTCCTCAACCACGGCAGGCTCAGCAGCGGCAGCCTCGGTTGCGGGAGCCTCTGTGGCAACCTCCTCCTTAGGAGCGTCCTCGGTGCCAGGAGTGGACTATCGAATGTTAAGAACAAGGAATCTATGTACAAGGTGCAAGCACTCACCTCGGCTTCCTCCTTCTTTTTCTCTTTCTTGGGGCTCTTGGGGGCCTTCACTTTCTTCTCAGCTTTGGCCTTCTCATTTTTGAAAGGAGCGAGCAGCTTGGCCAAGAGACCAGGGCTCTTCGGGCGCTCCTCTTTCTTAGGAGCCTCAGCTTCCGCAGCCTATAAAACTGTCAGATCCCAAGTAGGAGAGACGTCTGTCGGAACCTACGGGTTTGGCATCCTCTTTGGCAGACTCCTCAGCAGCAGCAGGCTCAACAACCTCAGCATCCGCAGGGGCGACCTCTGCAACAGGGGCCTCGACCTGTGTTAAGTGATTTAGTTAACAACTCTACTGATTGAGGATATATATTTTGGGACGTACAGGGGCAGCTTCCTCGAGCTTGGTAACCTCCTCGGTGGCCTCGGTTGCGGTGGACTCTACCACCTTAGTATCCTCAACGGGAGCAGCGACGGCAGGGGTGACTTCAGAAGCGGACATTATTGCAGGGATGCGAAGTGAGCTGGAATGAGGGTGGTTTGTGAGTCAGAGAGGGATAGGGGGAGAGAGTATTTAGTTACACGAAAAAGGTATTAGGTGCAAGAGAGAGAGAGAATAAGGGTGCTACGCAGCCTGTAAACCCGCTAGGACAGCTGGGAGAGTGAGAGAAATAAGGAAGGAGGGATGGAGAGTAAGACATTTTGGGCCAGACGTTCTTTTTATTTGATTCGCAGTGTTTGCGCGTTTGTTTGGTTGACGCTAAACTGCATTGGCCCATCAGGGTCGCGGCCCTCATCGTTGGTGAATGAGTCTGCGGCTAAGGCTCACCTTGCCTGGCATCAGCGTACCCGACACTCTCCGCGTATTTTTCCTCACCACTCCCATTCCTCAAGGCAAAATTCTCATTTCTATACTGCTTATCTGGCTAAACAAAGCTATCACTTGACAATTGTTCGGCACACGATCACGTCACCAAGAAGCCATGGCGTTTCCATTTCGTGAAGTGCCACTTTGCATCCTTTTATATATTACTTTGTACTATTTCCATAGTACCATTGAGTCGCCTGTCCCAGCATTTGCACTGCAGAAAGCGTAGATTCTTCATGTGACTCCGCAAGAGTGCATCAGTTGTTTCATCTCACGCGCCCCTCGATTGTTAACCACCCATGTTTGATAAAGAACACTCAAGAGAAGCCTCACCGTAGTCTGATGGCCTCGGAGCCGTCACGGTCTTGTTCTCCAATACCGTCATTGTTCGCCTCTCAGGACACAATTGGAGCCTTGAACCCTTTAAAACACCTACCTGCGCTACCCACCACTCACGGCCCTATTATGTTTTCTATCATACCCCCTGCGCTTCTCTTCTTCGCTTTCCTCCTGCTGCTACTCGTCTCGCTTTCAGCGCCCATCATCAAGTCACTAATACTCTTCCAGCTCACCGCTCATGTTGGCTCGACGCTTCTTAACACTGGCGCAAGTGGTTTCGTTATCTTTGGCGTATGGGGTTACTGTGTTTCTACCATAGATGTCTCGTGAGTGTCATTCTGTATCTCTGATAATTATTGAATTCTTATTGTTATCCCCTTCAGTGTTGCTAAGATTAGTCACACCATATCTGCAGAGTGTTCCAAGGCTCATCTCGGATTTACCTTCGATAAAACCGTTGCAAATACACTGTGAGTGTTCATAAGCCATGCTATTTAAGTCACTCGGTCTTATAGCAAATTTCAAGACATGTGGGCCAGCTACAAAATCTTATTACACGAACTACAACTGCTGTTCTCGTCCTCCACCCGATCGGTACGTGACCATAGATCGTTCGGCAGCTTACACTTCATGTTAAATCACTGAGAACATAGCGGCCGCCCTCACATTTATTACATTCTTCATATCATTGCTCATGCTTCAAAAGGGATCCAATGGGAAACTGCGTTTCCCATCCCTGTTTATCCTCGGGATCGGATTATCTTCAGCGATTGTAACAACCACTGTCTTCCTCATCGATATCATACTTGTTGCTGTAGTACGCCATCGAGTAAGTGACGCTTCGAACGGTCACCTTCAGCTGAGCTGGGGAAACGCGGTAAGTATTAAGTTACCGCCAGCCTAACGTCAACTGACCTGAGGAAAATCCGACGCAGGTCTGGATGATTTTGGGGGCCACCATTGCGTCGTGGCTGGCTATAGTCAGCGCTGGTGTATATACCTGTGGGCATAATAGGTAGGGTATTTTTATTTTATTTTTCAAAATCATTCATCACGCAAACTCATTCACTGACGTCGTTCCAAAAGTATGCCCAAGGAGGAAAAGTAGAGTATTAAGAGTTTATTATGACCCTGATCTCAAGATTGCGACAACAGCATTGACGTGATTGAAATTTGACGGTTGATAGGACAAATCTGTTATCAGACATACATCATTTGTACTGATTGTTTAAACCGAGTACATACCTACATGACATTTTCTATCTATTTCTGGCTTCAATCTCCAACTGCATGAATCACTTGACCGGCGTTGTTTTGAGTACCAGGCCTGAAAGCATTCATAATGATGTAGCCAGCTCTCAGCTGATTATCGCGGGCCACGGCATAATCCATCATACAAGGAACGCAATTTCGCATGTTAGGCACGAGCGCTTGCGCCATACATATTGCTCGTAAAATCATATCTGAGATCTCTAAGTATGTCTATGCTCTGTGTGCGGGCTTCGACCGTGGTGGCGGGCGCAGCCCTTTTGCTTTCATGCGACGCCTCTTGGCCTCTGGAGGGACGATTGGAGATCAAATGTCAGTTGACGCCTCAGGTGACCAGCAGTTAAAAAACATACCCTCCAAGTATGGTCGATCTTCTTCGGAATCGAATCCGACATCCTCTTGGACCTGTTCAACGGCGGCCTCTTCACCAAGAACAAACTTCTCTGGTATCGTAACAGGTTCTTCGACGGTGGCGGCAGCTTTTGAGCGCTTTTCAACCTTGAACTTAGCGACGTAGAAGCCGTCCATGTTGTGCACATGTGGATAGAATCTCCTGGTCAGGCTGACGCTGGGGTTGAAGATTTTCCCGCGATATTTGGTGTAGCCTTCGCGCCCGAATGACAAACCGGTCTCCACGAGCTTGACATTCGGCCGTTTCCGCAGTGCGTAATCGACGACAGCCTCGTTCTCGTCGACGGTGACTGAACAGGTCGAGTAAACGATATAACCCCCAGTCTTGGACTCGGGATTGACGCTATCAATAGCGCAGAGGATCAACTGCTTCTGGAGGTGGGATAGCATCGTGAAATCACGTTCCGACTATTGGGCGGAATATTAGGGCAACTTTCCACACTAAGCAGGTGAAAAGCACGAGTACCTTGTTGACTTTTACACTCTGGTCTTTACTGATAACACCAGTTCCACTGCATGGTGCATCCAATAACACGCGGTCGAATCCACCCATCACCTTGGGGAACTCCCGGCCATCGTAAGAACACACCACAACGTTCTTACATCCAAGACGGTGCACATTTGCTGTAAGACTTTTTGTGCGCGCCTTGTTGGTATCGTTGGCGAAGACTACGCCAGTGTTCTGCAAGAGAGCAGCAATATGTGTCGTCTTTCCTCCGGGCGCTGAGGCCATATCTAGAACACGTTCGTTGGGTTGAGGAGAGAGAGCGATAACAGGGAGGAACGATGAAGCAGCTTGGAGCATATAATGTCCAGCCAGATACTCTGGTGTTGCACCTGAGGACAATTTGGTCAGCTGATCCTTGATGGATTTAGTACAGGCGGACTCACCGATGGGAACACTACTTTCAAAAACTTGAAGACCAACATTGGTCCATTTACCGATAGGTTCCAGATTGACACCTCTGTTCACCAGCGCTTGAGCAAGGTCGCGCCGGCGTGTCTTCAGGGTATTCGTGCGTATTGTTACGGGACGCGGCACTTCGTTGGCTTCGAAAAATTCAACAGCCTACAGTTTGTTTCAAATGTCAAGATCTGGGAATATTTGCTGGAAAGGAAAGTTAACCTCTGCGACAGGGAACAGTTGAGAGAGTTTCTCTGCTAAGAAATCATTGTATCCATAATAACTTGCGATATCTGCCACTAGTTGGTCGGTGTACTCGGAGCGGGAGCTGTTGTAGAACGATAATGTTGAACGACGATTCCCGAAAGAAACGTTACAACCCACCGATCCTTCTCAGCCAATTGTTTAAACTTTCCGAGGACCCGGATACATTCGCGCATCCGTCGTTGGACAACTTGGAGGTCAGGTCCCCCGGCGTGCTTCTCTGCCTCGCGTTCAGCCGCAGTTGGGAGGTGGAATGGCTCTGCGTCATTTTCCTCATCAGCCTCGTCCATATCGAAGTCGTCGTCCTCATCTTTTCGAGCGACAGCCCCTTGAAGTTCCTCCTCGTCTAGCTCCGCTTCTGCTGCTGCTTTCGCGTCTAGGGCACGCGACCTGGCTTCCATATTTGCCATTGTAACACGGCCCTCATCGGCGGATTCATCGTAGTCGAAGTCGTCAGATCCATCAGAGCTAGTCGGAATGATTTTGGAGGGTCTCTCATGTTGCTTAGATTTATTCCCTTTCAAGACAGGTTGAATTCCTTCCTCTTCTTCGTCGGTATCGAAATCAAATTTTTGGGTGGTGCTCCGCAGAGGGTAGTCTCTTAAGTTAAGAAATATTAAAATGAACAGGCATATCGAACCCCGGAAAGCAGACGCACTCATCATCTTCCTCCGACAAATCATCAAGGTTGTTAGTAATTCCCTGAAACTCGTCACTGCTAAACCTGAATGACAGCCATTAGATAAAAGACATGCAAGAGCAGGAAGGGACACACTCGTCGTTCACATCAACGTCCCCTTCGACATCTTCCCAGCCGTCCCCAAAGTCATTATCTGAATCTGACTTTGGAATAGATTTTGCCGTCTTTACAGAAGATTTATTTTGTCCCTTGGCCTTGGAAGATGGTTTTGAGTCTGGTGCGCGAGGCTTTGCCTTGGAGTCCTTGATCTTTTTGGGGGGTCGTGTGGTTGCCCTATCGTCCAAATCTGAATCGCTGTCTGCTTTTCGCTTTCCGAGTTTTTTGGAGGTCGAATAGGTTTTTTTCTCCAGAGGTTCTGGAGCACCTTGCTTGTTTTTGGCACGCCGACCCATCAGTGAAATGAGAAGCCCTGGCTCAAAAAAAACAATCACTATTCATTTGTTGTGAGATGTTTGTTATCTTTCATAACTCCTTTTCATCATCAGGAAATCTGGGAGATTATGGTAAGCCAATACAATCCTTACCTTGCGTTACAATTTTACTAAAAGGCTACAATCTCGTGGCAAGGTTATGTACCAAGTGTAGCGTTATATATAGACAGGTGAGCGCTGCGTTTTTTTTACCTTTCCCACAATTTCCTACAATCTGGTATCCGATTGTGATCAGGTCAACCGATTGTGAGTATATAACAAGATTTTATTCAGAAGACAATTCTCTTAAAATATTAGTAGCATTGGACAAAATTGGTATAATCTTATGGGTCCCATGTAATCTTACTCCAAGATTCATCCAGTTTTGCGAGACGATGCTCAGTTTTCGGGCATTGTTAATGTGTTCAAATATATATCATTAATACTAGCTGCTACCCGTGCAAAGCACGGGTTGTTAGCTCGTTTTTAGAATTTTGAAGAATTTTTATTTAATTAAATGAGAGGACGCCGTGGATGCCAACGCGGCGCCGCATTGAGCATATTCACGGCGTCTCTTGAGGCTTCCTGTGTCAATGGCTTCAGTTCGTCAGTGTCCTTTCAGTGGTGGCCAGTATTTAGTCAGTCCAGTCAGAGTATGATCTCCCCATCCGAGGTACTCACCAGTATACCGGCTCGTCGTCAATCTGGGTCAAGTTCAAGTTGACCCATATTATGAATAAAATAATAAAATCAGGAACATAAACTTCTTGTACACTCAAAAGTGTACTCAAAGAATCTTGCCCAGTAAAACTGGATTCCTGTGGATAGTCAACTCCCCACTTTACGAGAGGTTATATATGTCAAAGTCAGAAATTTCCAGAACCTTCGTAGAGTTCGATCGCTTGTCCGTATCTGGTGGTTTATCTCAACACATTTGCCCGCAGGGGGAAATATTACATTTCTCGTATAGATGAATGTAGAAACATCGAGAACAAATGGGCTGGAGAGTCTGAACGTGAGTGGGACGCGAAGAATCAGATCTACGCCCCATGTTGGCAGGAGTTTGCAAACACAGGTCGCGATCGCTTATCTGTCTCCATCAATATTTCATGGTGGGACGCGAATACTGCCCAAAGCGATGTGCCTGCCGCGCCCCCGCCGTGCGACGCGGCCGCGTTACTATCCGCGGCATCCACAGGCCGAAGGCTTATTTAATTAGATAAAAAATCTTCAAATTCCATCAATGAGCTAAAAACCCATGCAAGGCGCGGGTAGCAGCTGGTACAGCCTGAGTATAGAAACACCGAGAACGAATTGGCTGGAAAATCCCAACGCGAGGTGGACAAACACTGGCAAGTTATCTCCTGCCATATTTGGCTGGTTGTCCCAAGGTTGTCCTCGAACCTAGCCGTTTGTCCTGTGCCATGGGTAAAAAATGTTTCCGTTTCTTATATAGAATATATAGAATATAGATTATATATAGGAACATCAGGAAAAAAGACAGTTGCACATGAGCACTCTGTAGACGAGATAACCAGAGTAGCAGTGTAGATAGCCCCCCTTTTCATAGTTCTGTGTAGCATTAGTCTAAAATTTTGTAGCAATACAATGTGCTTTTTGTAACTGGGATAGGTCTTTGTAACGTGATAACTCTGTATTCTCAAAGTGATATGTAGAGGAATATAATACATAATGTGTACCATAACCTGTTCAACTACTTCATACTAATCAGCAAGGTCGGAAGCCCCTAGAGGAGCTAAACCGTGATTCTAATTGCTCTACTCAAGTTGATAGCCCTCAACCAACTTGGTCTCTGGTCGCACCTATCACACTAAATAGCTCTAAAACCATATAATATTTCTAGACTAAAGGGAGATTAAAGCGAGCTAGCTCTACAGCCATAATTAATAAACATATGTAACTACTTCCTGTCAATACAGCAAAATTACGAGTGTAGGCAAAAAAAATCTCTTACCATGTTAGAATCATTGCTTTACCAACTAGGATCCACTAGTAGTGCCGGAATTTGTGATAAATCAAGTGCAAACGATTATCTATGAATGAACTCTTCAAAATTGTCATGTTTTCACAAAAGAAAAGACACACCATGATGATGGACCTGCAGCAAGTTGTAGTCCTGGAGCAGAAAACCATGTAAGGGCCAAAATAAATCTCCACAATGAGGTCAGGCATGCCCGGCATCCTGCTGGAAGTCATCAGCACTGACAGCACAGGACACATGGGGGTTGAAAATACATACCAGGGAGCACCAGGCTGTGTATCCTCGGGGCAGTGGTGCT